>CAUYRH010047929.1:0-39507 GCA_963574655.1 Perodicticus potto | reverse complement strand
AAAATAAAATAAAATAAAATTTTTTTTCACATTTGGGAGCAGCTTTCAAATTATGGTATTTGCATATAGTAAACAGATGTATTGGTGGAATAAAACAGAGTTCAGAAGTAGCTTCAGGTATATATAGAAAACTAACATATCTGGGTGGCACCTGTGGCTCAGTAAGTAGGGTACCAGCCTCATATACCGAGGGTAGCAGGTTCAAACCTAGTCCTGGCTGAACTGCAACAAAAAATAGCTGGGCGTTATGGCGGGCACTTGTGGTCCCAGCTACTCGGGAGGCTGAGGCTGAGAATTGCCGAGGCCCAAGAGCTGGAGGTTACTGTGAGCTGTGATGCCATGGCATTCTACCGAGGGTGACAAAGTGAGACTCTGTCTCTAAAAAAAAAAAAGGAAAAGAAAAACTAACATATGGAAAAGACATTATTTAAATTTGAAATGAAAAGAATGATTTATTAAACAAACAATATTAACGCAATAAAACATCCATCTAAAAGAAAGTTAAACTACCTCCAACTACTCAAAAAGAAATTCTAAGTAGATTAATATGAAGAATGCACAAAATTACACCTAAAGAATTTTATTTTTATTTATTTATTTAGAGACAGAGTCTCACTTTGTCGCCCTTGGTAGAGTGCTATGACATAACAGCTCACAGCAACCTCAAACTCTTGGGCTCAAGCAATTCCCTTGCCTCAGCCTCCTGAGTAGCCGGGACTACAGGCGCTCACCACAACGCCCAGCTATTTTTCGAGATGAGGTCTTGCTTTGGCTCAGGCTGCTCTCCAACCTGTGAGCTCAGGCAATCTACCCTCTGGGCCTCCCAGAGTGCTAGGATTACAGGAGTGACCCACTGTGCCTGGCAATACCTAAAGAATTTTAAATGTATTCCTTTTAGCCAGGCACTGAGGTGCAGGCCTATAATTTTAGCTACTCAAGTAGGTGAGGTGGGAGGATCACTTAAGCTAAGGAGTTTGAGCCTGGGCCACATAGTAAGAGCCCATCTCCACACACACACACACACACACACACACCCAAAAAAAGAAAGAAAAAAGAAAAGAAAACAAACAATACAAAAATGTATTACTTTAACAATAATATCACTTTCATTTTAGAAAAAGGTATGGGAACCAAGTATAACACCAGACTAAGAGTATATGTGCCATTAAACTACCCTTATGGTCTGGCTGAAATCTTTGAATTTTAGGCTGGTCTTAGTGCACTGATGTTTACAATTGATCACAGTCAGTTACAGATTCCTTTGTTCCTTCTCCACTCTTGCTGTTTCACCTGACTAGCCTTAAAAAAAGCAAACAGGTCAGGCTGGGTGGCTCACACCTGTAATCTTAGCACTCTGGGAGGTTGAGACATGTGGATTGCTTAAGCTCAGGAGGTTGGGACTAGCATGAGCAAAAGTGAGATACTGTCTGTACTAAAAATAGAAAAAAATCTTAAAAAACTAGCCAGGTATGGTGGCCCACACCTATAGTCCTGCTACTAAGGAGCCTGAGGCAAGAGGATCTCTTGAGCCCAGAAGTTTGAGGTTGCTGTTGAGCCCCAAGGAAACCATGATGCCATGCACTGTAGCCTGGGGGTAACAAAGTGAGGCTCTGTCTTAAAAAAGAACAGAAACAGAAAAGAAAAAGGTAGGGGAGAAGGCAAAGAAACAAATAAATAAATAATTTTTTTTTAATTGAGAAAGAGTCTCACTTTGTCACCCTCAGTAGAGTACTGTGGTGACATAGCTCAGAGCAAACTCAAATTCCTGGGCTCAAGTGATTCTCTTGCCTCAGCCTCCCTAGTAGCTGGGACTACAGGTGCCAGCCACAACACCCAGTTATTTATTTATTTATTTATTTTTGAGACAGAGCCTCAAGCTGTCACCCTGGATAGAGTGCTGTGACATCACAGCTCACAGCAACCTCCAACTCCTGGGCTCAAGCGTGTCTCCTGCCTCTGCCTCCCAAGTAGCTGGGACTACAGGCGCCCACCACAACGCCCGGCCATTTTTTGGTTACAGCTGTCATTGTTGTTTGGTGGGCCCGGGCTGGATTCGAACCTACCAGCTCAGGTGTACGTGGCTGGCGCCTTAGCCCATTGAGCCACAGGCACCAAGCCAACACCCAGTTATTTTTGTTTTGTTTGTTTGTTTGGCTGACCCAGGCTGGTTCAAACTCACCAGGCCCATGTGGCTGGCACCCTAACCATTGAGCTACAGGCATCCCTAAATAAATAATTTTTAAAAACCGTAATTTTAGAGTTGACTGATAATAAACTGTTATTTCAACTTACCAATTTATTATAGATTCCTCCCCCCTCCTCCCCAGCTGGTCTCAAACTCCTGAGCTCAAGGCATCCTCCTGCCTCAGCCTCCCAAAATGCTAGGATTATAGAGGTGAGGCACCACACCTGATCACACCGATTCACTATAGAGATGGTAGGTGTTTGTTTTGCTTCTCCTTATAGAGTTGTAACTTTAGGAATACTCTTTATAGAAAAAAGCTCTATTACAATAAATCAAACTGCAGATCCTACAGAATTCATGGTTTTTGCTGTTTTCTCCTTACCATGAATGTTTACACCTCAGACTTACAATCTGAGATTAGGCAGATTTTCTAAAGGCAAAACTTGTACAGGATTTTGCACAAGGGAAGGAAGATAAGAAAACTATAAATACTAAGCTGGGAAGTGGCTCAAAAATGCAACTGTAGCACTTTAGGAGGCAGAGGCAGGAGGATGCCTTGAAGTCAGGATTTCTAGACTTGACTGAGCTACAGCAGACCCTGTCTCTACAAAAAATAGAAAAATTTGTCTTTAGTCCAAACTACTAGGGAAGCTAAGGCAAGAGGATGGCCTGAACACAGGAATTCGAGGCTGCAACGAGCTATGATGGGCTCGACACCTGTGGCTCAAGCAGCTAAGGCGCCAGCCACGTACACCTGAGCTGGCGGGTTCGAATCCAGCCTGGGCCTGCCAAACAACAATGACGGCTGCAACCAAAAAAATAGCCGGGCGTTGTGGCGGGTGCCTGCAGTCCCAGCTACTTGGGAGGCAGAGGCGGGAGACTCGCTTGAGCCCAGGAATTGGAGGTTGCTGTGAGCTGTGATGCCATGGCACTCTATCCAGGGTGACAGGTTGAGGCTCTGTCTCAAAAAAAAAAAAAAAAAAAAGAGCTATGATGAAGCTATTGCACTTCAGCTAGGGTGACAGGTAAGACCCTGTCTGAAAAAAATAAATAAATAAAAACAGATGATAAAAATCCCTCTAAAAGAAAATGAGGGCACAATATAACATGACAGCTGGGCACAGTGGCATGTACCTGTAGTTTCAGCTACTCTGGAGGTTGACTTGTGAGGATAGTTTGTGTCAAGGAGTTGAAGACTAGTTTGGGCAACATTGTGAGACCCTGTCTCTATAAAAACTAAGAAAAATTAGCCAGGTGTGATGGCATGTGTCTGTAGTTCCAATTACTTGGGAGGCTGAGGCAACAGCCTCCTTGAGCCCCTGAGTCCAAGGTTACAGTGAACTTTGATTGTAACATTGTACTTGAGTCTAGGCAACAGAATGAGACTCCCTAAAAAAAATTTAAATAAATTTTTTTTTTAATTTGTGGTTTTGTGAGACTGAGTCTCACTCTGTGGCCGAGGTTAGAGTCCTGCCTAGCTCACAGCAACCTCAAACTCCTGGGCTCAAGAGATCCTCTTGCCTCATTCTCTGGAGTAGCTGGGACTACAGGTGCCTACCACCAGGCCTGCCTAATTTTTCTATTTTTAGTAGAGGTGGGGTCTCCCTCTTGCTCAGGCTGGCTCCAACTACTGAACTCAAGGGATCTGCCCTCCTCAGTCTCCCAAGTGTTGTGAGCCTCTGTGCACAGCCAAAAATTAAGAAAAAAAAATTTTTTTTCTGCTCTCAGTAGAGTGCGATGGCGTCACAGCTCACAGCAATCTCAAACTCTTGGGCTCAAATGATTCTCCCGCTTCAGCCTCCCTAGTAGCTGGGACTACTGGCACCCACCACAATGCCCAGCTATTTTTGTTGTTGTTGTTGTTGTTGTTGCTGTTATCGTTGTTGTTTAGCTGGCCTGGGCCGGGTTTGAACCTGCCAGCCTTGGTGCATGTGGCCGGCACCGTAATCACTGTGCTACAGGTGCTGAGACAAGAAAAAGAAATTTTAAATAAAAAAGTCTAAAATGGTTACTTATCATTCAGGAAAAGTCACATAAGTAATAAACAATATAAGCAATAAGAGGATAAAACATGGATGTTATATAAAATGGACAGGATGGCTCGGCGCCTGTGGCTCAACAGGATAAGGCGCCAGCCACGTACACCTGAGCTGGCAGGTTCGAATCCAGCCTGGGCCCGCCAAACAATGATGGCTGCAACAAAAAAATGGCCAGGCGTTGTGGCGGGCGCCTATAGTCCCAGCTACTTGGGAGGCAGAGGCAGGAGACTCGCTAGAGCCCAGGAATTGGAGGTTGCTGTGAGCTGTGATGCCATAGCACTCTATTCAGGGTAACAGCTTGAGGCTCTGTCTCAAAAAAAATAAAATAAATAAAATAAAATAAAATAAAATGGACAGGATATCACTATGTTCTACAGTGCAAAGGAATAAGTGGGGTTTTTTTGTTGTTTTTCTTTTAATCCAGTCTCACTCAGTCATCCTGGGGTTGAGTGCCGTGGTATCACAGTTCACACCAATCTCAAACTCTTGGGCTCAAGCCATTCTCTTGTCTCAGCCTCTTGAGTAGCTGGGAATACCACCCAGCTAGGCCACCACAACACCTGGCTATTTTTTAGAGACGGGGTCTCACTTTTGCTCAGCCTGGTCTTGAACCTGTGAGCTCAGGCAATCCACCTGCTTCAGCCTTCCAGAGTGCTAGGATTATAGGCATCGGCCACTGTGCCCGGCCCTATAAGAGGATTTTTTGTTTGTTTGTTTGTTTTTTGCAGTTTTTGGCCAGCTCTGGGTTTGAACCCGCCACCTCCAGCATATGGGGCCAGCGCCCTACTCCTTTGAGCCACAGGCGCCGCCCTATAAGAGGGGTTTTGAGAGTTGTTCCAGGCAGCAGTTTAGGACCCAGAGGGATATTCTGGCTTAAGGACTTACTAGCTGGGTGACCTTGGGACGAGTACTAGAATCTGTTTCCTCAACTGTAAAGAGATAATGAAGGCTTGCTTACAATGTTCTGGGAGGATAAAAATGAAGTGATACTGCCAGGCGTGGTGGCTCATGCCAACGTTTGTAGCACTCCGAGAGGCTGAGGGAGGATTATTTAAGGCTAGGAGTTTGAGACTAGCCTGGGCCCCAGCAAGACCCCAGTCTTTACGAAAAATAGAAAAAACTAGCTGGTGGTGTAGTGGACGCCTGTAGTCCCAGCTACTCCGGAGGCTGAGGGAGAATTGCTTAAGCCTCAGAGTTTGAGGTTGCTATGAGCCACTGCTCTTTAGCAGGGGCGATAGATAAGACTTCTAAAATAAAGTAAAAGAAATTCCCTCAAAGAATCCACAACAATAAAAAAAATTAAAAAGAAAAAAAGGAAAGAAATGAAGTGATACATGTAAATGTGCCCACATTTTTAGTTTTTTTTTTTTAGAGACAGAGTCTTACTCTATGGTCCTCGGTAGAGTGCCGTGGCGTCACACAGCTCACAGCAACCTCCAGTTCCTGGGCTTAGGCGATTCTCCTACCTCAGCCTCCAGTAGCTGGGACTACAGGCGCCCACCACAACGCCCGGCTATTTTTTTGTTTTTGTAGTTCGGCTGGGGCCGGGTTTGAACCCGCCACCCTCGGTATATGGGGCTGGCGCCCTACTTGCTGAGCCACAGGCGCCACCCACACATCTTTAGTTTTCTTTTCTTTCTTGTTTTTTTTTTGAGACAGAGTCTCATTCTGTCACCCTGGGTTGAGTGGTGTTACAGCTCATAGTAACCTCAAACTCTTGAGCTTAAGTAATTCTCTTGCCTCCTAAGTAGCTGGGACTACAGGCACATGCCACAACACCTGGGCTACTTTTGTTGTTGTTGTTGTTGTTTGGCAGGCCTGGGCCAACTTCGAACTCACCAGCCTCGGTGTATGTGGCCAGCACCCTAGCTGCTGAGCTACAGGTGTCAGCTCATTTTAAGTTTTCTTTCCCATCAAATTATTAACATTACTGAAACTGTTTACATATGGGACATGAATGCAGTAGGCTGGGTGAGGTGGCTCCTGCCTGAAATCCTAGCATTCTGGGAGGATTGCTTTAGCTCAGGAATTCGAGACCAGCCTAAGCACGAGCAAGACCCTTCGCCTCTACTAAAAATAGAAAAATTAGCTGTGTGTGTAGCAGGAGCCCGTAGTCCCAGCTGAATGTTATTTATTTTCCAATAGGCAATAAATGCATGTGGTAAAATGCACAAATCACACAGTGAAAAGTGTCTCTCTCCATTGAAGCCCTGAATGAGTGTTTCCTAAAGCAAATCTCGGTCACCTTGGTGTCTCCCTCACCTCTCTACTGGAGAAGTTGTGAGTTCTTTGTACCAAGTTCTAGAAGCCAGCATCAGGTAAGACTTCCCCTCTGTCCCATCCATTCTTTGGTATCAGTTGCTCAGGTCATGGCTGCCCAACTAGGGGCCACAGAAGGAGTCTTATAGCTCCCCAAGTCCTGCAGGACCCTGAGGCGGGGCTGGGCGGGTGTCTCAGGCCCATCCAATCATTGCCCCCTTTAGTAACATGCTGGGACGGGAAGCACCACAGACCTCTCAGCCAGTTCTCCTGTTCATCTGTGGCCTTGGTGAGGAAAGTAGGGGTGGAGGTCTGCTCAGCCACTGGGTTGCTGACCTTCACCTCCAAACTAGGTTGGAAGGAAATGGCAGAGGGCTTTTCACCAGGACCAGTGCCATCTAAATTCTCTTTTCCTCCTCTCAGAATCTATTCTCCCTGTAGCAATTTGGGAGCTTTGCTTGGTCAGAGAATAGGAGAGGGCTTTTGTGCGTATGCTAGCCGATCTCCAGGGTGTCCCCAAAATCGGTTCCCATTTCCCTTATGTATAGCGACTTTAGGGCTGACTTTTGGGACACCTGGTATTGACCAAACTTTAAGCCCCTACCTACTGTTTGGCCTTCTGAAATTTAAAACTCTTGAGCCCTTGCGTCTCAAAGTGTTGTCTTGGAAACCCCCCAACATAATGAAGGGAAGGGATATAAGGGAGGAAAGCAGATATTGGAGGTTAAAGAGAGATAAAAAAAAATCTAGCAAAAGTTCTTCTCCACCAAACCTAAAGCTTTGGTTTTGCAATCTGCTTATGATAGTATAAACTTCCAAATATACAACTTAAAGCAATGCCTAAAAAATTTATATTAAATATAGCAATTAGAATAATCTATAAAGGCTCCGTGCCAGCCACATACACCGAGGCCAGAGGGTTCGAACCTGGACTGGGCCAGCTAAACAACAATGACAACTGCAACAAAAAATAGCTGAGCGTTGTGGCGGGCACCTGTAGTCCCAGGTAATTGGGAGGCAGAGGCAAGAGACTCGCTCAAGCCCGAGAGTTTGAGGTTGCTGGGAGCTGTGACAGCATAGCACGCCCTGTCAGTAGGGCGACATAGTAAGACTCTGTCTCAAAAATAAATAAAATAATTTATAAAATGTCCTCTTAGGGAGAAAAAAGCATTTTCTCTCTCTTTTTTTTGAGACTGTCTCACTCTGTTGCCCCGGGTAGAGCGCTGTGGCATCATTGTAGCTCACAGCAACCTCAAACTCTTGGGCTCAAGTGATCTTCTTGCCTTAGCCTCCTTAGTAGATGGGACTAAAGGCACCTGCCACAATGCCCTGGCTAGTTTTTCTATTTTTGGTTGAGACAGGGTCTCACTCTTGCTCAGCCTGTTCTTGAGCCCCATAGCTCAAGTAATCCACCAACCTTGGCCTCCCAGAGTGGCAGGATTACAGGTGTGAGCCACTGCGCCTGACAGATAAAAGCATTTTCTTGAAAAATAAAGTTTAAATAAAACATTTTATTTAATAAGTTATTTTCCCTAACATCCTTTACATCTATGACCACAGTGCAAAATTTAGCAAGAGCTTTAATACCAATATTTATGAGGTTTGTTCTCAGGCTCAGCTGGCCGAAATAATCCCAGGCTCTTTATGTTAAAGCTCAATTGGAATTGAGCAAATCATCTACCTGCAGGTATTTGACAAGATCTTTCCTTGTTTCCACTTGCTCATTTCTGTTAAACAATCAAAATGGAGTCACTCCTGCTAAACGCACACTATCAAACTGAAGTTTTAAGGAACCATATAGATCCCAAAACAAACCAGTTTTTCCTGAAAACAGGAGATTCCAGTCTACCTGAGTCAGCATAATGAGGAAGTCCTTTCTGCTTTAACCCTTGCGAAAAAGTAACCTGAAGTAACCGGATGTGACCCAATCAGTTTTTTTCTATTGTTCTGTTTCCTTGTTTTCTACCTTATAAAACCTACTGCCCGATGGGCGTGCTCATTCTGTTTTGTAGAATGGAGGCTGCCCCATCCATGAACAGCACATAAAAGTCCATTAGATCTAATTCTAAATTTGTTGTAATTTTGTCTTTTGACACTTTTGACTTGCACAGAGCTAACTTTACCTTCACACTTCACATCCTGCCCTCACTTTCCTACAGAGTCAGCTCTTTTTTCTTTGGACTATGATCTTAAAGCAAGCTCCCGGTCCCATTGCTCTTGTCAGCTGCCCTGGCCAAGTTTCCCTTGTCCTAGAGTTCAGAGTGGCTCCGGGCATTACTGAAGCTACATGCTAAGATTGATTTTTTTCCTGAGACAAATAAACATAAAATAATGTAAAATTTCCTCCATTGGCTGCTGTTCAACTTGTCTCCTGTTTCTGACACAAACTCTTTCAAAGTGTAGTCTTGTGCATTCTTTCAAATTCCTCGCCCCTACTTTTCTACCCACCATAGCTGGCTTCACGCTGCTTCAGAGATACTGCCACTGTTTAAGTCAGCAGAGATTTCTTCACTGGCTTAATTAGGAAACAGTCATTCATTCAACAAATATTTATTGAGCATCAACTATTAGCTTTGCACTAATAGTTGCAAAGGGATGTTAGGTGCTAGGGATATAGCAATGTACAAAATGATTAATTAAAAGTCCCTATCCCAATGGAGGTTATATTTTAGTAGGAGGAGAAGACCATATTGATTTGCTAATTTCTTTCTTTCTTTCTTTTTTTTTTTTTTTTTTTGAGACAGAGCCTCAAGCTGTCACCCTGGATAGAGGGCCGTGGCATCCACAGCTCACAGCAACCTCCAATTCCTGGGCTCAAGCGAGTCTCCTGTCTCCGCCTCCCAAGTAGCTGGGACCACAGGCGCCCGCCACAACGCCCGGCCATTTTTTGGTTGCAGCCGTGATTGTTGTTTGGCGGGCTCAGGCTGGATTCGAACCTGCCAGCTCAGGTGTACGTGGCTGGCGCCTTAGCCCGTTGAGCCACAGGTGCTAAGCCCTTTCTTTTTTTTTTTGTAGAGATAGTCTCACTTTATAGCCCTCGGTAGAGTGCCGTGGCATCACAATGCTCACAGCAACCTCCAACTCCTGGGCTTAGGCAATTCTCTTGCCTCTGCCTCCCGAGTAGCTGGGATTACAGGCGCCCGCCACACGTCCAGCTATTTTTTTGTTGCAATTTGGCCAGGGCTGGGTTTGAACTCATTATCCTCAGTATATGGGACGTGCCCCCATCCACAGAGCCACAGGCACTGCCGCTAATTTCTTTTTTTTCTTTCTTTCTTTTTTTTTTTTTTTTTGAGACAGAGCCTCAAGCTGTCACCCTGGATAGAGTACTGTAGCATCACAGCTCACAGCAACTTCCAATTCCTGGGCTCAAGTGAGTCTCCTGCCTCCGCCTCCCAAGTAGCTGGGACTACAGGTGCCTTTCACAACACCCGGCCATTTTTTGGTTGCAGCTGTCATTGTTGTTTGGTGGGCCCGGGCTGGATTCGAACCCGCCAGCTCATGTATATATGGCTGGCGCCTTAGCTGCTTGAGCCACAGGCGCCAAGCCCGCTAATTTCTTTATTGTCTTTATTTCAATGATATCCCAATCCCAAACACCCAAGACAGAAATTTAGAAGACCTTGTACTTCTACAATCCTTCATTCAATCCAACACCAAGATTCAATTCTACTCCTAAATCCCCTCTAATTCACCATTTCTCTACACTCCCACTATTTGCCTTATTTTAGCCACAGAAATATTTATACCAGAGGCCAGGTGTGGTGGTCCACACCAGTAATTCTAGCACTCCGGGAGGCCAGGGTGGGTGGATTGCCTGAGCTCACCAGTTTGAGACCAGCCTGAGCAAGAGCGAGACCCTGTCTCTACTAGAAGAAAAATAGAAAAACTGAGGCAAGAGGATTGCTTAAGTCCAAAAGTTGGAGTCTCTATGTCAAAAAAAAAAAAAAATATATATATATATATATACCACAGGAATTGGCATGCGACATATCCCTTGGAGAAGTCAGTTGTAAAGCATTTACCAGAACACTTTTTTTTTTTTTTTGAGACAGAGTCTCAAGCTATCGCCCTGGCGACATGATAGCTCACAGCAACCTTCAGTTCTTGGGATCAAGCAATCCTCTTGCCTCAGTTTTTTATTTTTAATAGAGACGGGGTCTTGCTCTGGCTCAGGCTGGTCTTAAATCCGTGAGCTCAAGCAATCCACCTGCCTTGGCTTCCCAGAGTACTAGAATTACAGGTGTGAGCCACCAAACCTGGCCTACCAGCACACATTTTAAAGGGAAAACCACCAAAACAAAACAAAGGGATATATAACAGAGACCATACGTGGCCTACAAAGCTATAATATTTCCTAGTTGGCCTATTACAAGAAAACTCTGAAAACTTTTAGAACTTTTAGTTCTTCTGCCAAAGAACTTGGGTATCAGTAATATTAATTAATTAACTAATTAATTAATTTTCTTTAGAGAAAGTCTTGCTCTGTCACCCAGGGATCATACCTCACTGCAACCTCAAATTCCTGGGATCGGCTCGGTGTCTGTGGCTCGACGGGCTAAGGCGCCAGCCACGTACACCTGAGCTGGCGGCTTCGAATCCAGCCCGGGCCCACCAAACAACAATGGTGGCTGCAACCAAAAAATGGCCGGGTGTTGTGGCAGGAGCCTGTAGTCCCAGCTACTTGGGAGGCGGAGGCAGGAGACTCGCTTGAGCCCAGGAATTGGAGGTTGCTGTGAGCTGTGATGCCACAGCACTCTATCCAGGGTGACAGCTTGAGGCTCTGTCTCAAAAAGAAAAAAAAATTCCTGGGATCAAGTGATCCTCCTGCCTCAGCTTCCCAAGTAGCTGGGGCTATAGGTGGATCACCACACCCAGCTAATTTTTCTTCCTTTTTTTTTTTGAGACAAAGTCTCACTATGTTGCCCTCAGTACACTGCTATGGCGTCACAGCTCACAGCAACCTCAAACTCTTGGGCTTAAGTGATTCTCTTACCTTAGCCTCCCAAGTAGCTGGGACTATAGGTGCCCACCACAATGCCTGATTATTTTTGTTGTTGTTATCGTTGTCTTTGTTGTTTGGCAGGCCCAGGCCAGGTATGAACCTGCCAGCCCTGGTATATGTGGCCAGCGCCCTAATCACTGAGCTACAGGTGCTGAGGCTAATTTTTCTATTTTTAAGTAGAAATGGGATCCTGCTCTTGCTCACGCTGGCCTCAAACTCCTGACATCAAGCAATCCTTAGCCTCCCAAAGTGTTAGGATTATAGGATTGAGCCATAGTTTTAATTTGTTTTTCTAGAGACAGGGGCTGTTATGTGTCTTATCTCCCCATGTCCAGCACCAGCTGTACAGGTTAATTATATGAATGAATAAGGAAACTTCACTTCTCTATTAGGGTCTCATTTCATTGAGAAAAATGAGATCAGAGGGTGAGTTTCATTGGTCAAGGTCACATAGCTAACAAGATTCTAATTTAGGTCTATCTGTCTGGGTGCAATGGCTCAAGCCTATAATCCTAACAGTTTGGGAGGCAGAATTGGGAGGACTGATTGAAGCCAAGAGTTCAAGACCAGCCTGGCAACATAGTGACCCACACCTCTACAAAAAAAAATTTACAACTTAACTGGGTGCACCTGTAATTCCAATTACTCAGAAGGTGGAGACAGGAAGATGGCTTAAGTGCAGGAGTTTGAGGCTATAGTTAGCTGATTGTGTCACTGCACTCAAGTCTGCATAACAGAGCTAGATCCCATCTCTAAAAAAAATAAATAAAAATAAAATTAAAAAAACATAGGTCTAACACCAAAGGTCATGTTACTTCAATTATACCATGTCTCTCCTCTCTCCTGTTTTGTCATCTTTTCTCTTTACATTGGCTTCTCCTTCACTTTAAACACACTCAAACTTCTTCCTTCCTTCCCTTTCCTCTCTTCCCCTGTTCTGTCTTATTCTGTCATATGGGTTCTCAACCTGTGGGTCGAGACCCGTTTGTAACAATGAAAATACATCCTGCATATCAGATATTTACATGACAGTTCATAACAGCAGCAAAATTACAGTTATGAAGAAGCAACAAAATAATTTTGTGGTTGGGGGTCACCACAACATTAGGAACTGTATTAAAGGGTCACGGCATTAGGAGGCATCAGGAAGGTGGAGAACCACTGGGTTAGAGAGTACAGTGCTGTCTTCCTAGTTCACTGTAACCTCAAACTCCTGGGCTCAAGTGGTCCTCCTTTCCTAGCCTCTCCTGCCTTAACCTCTTGCTGTTACTCAGACTAGTCTCAAACTCTTGTCTTCAAGCAATCCTCCTGCCTTGGCCTCCCAAAGTGCTAAGAAGCCAGGTATAAGTCACTGCATGCCCCCTCAAACTTTTCTAACAACTACAGCACTCCTTTGGGCATGCTTTCCTTACAACTTGAGCCTCCTCTTGTTTTTTCCTTTACAAACAAGTTTCTTAGAAAAATTACCTATTTTTCTTGGCTTTATTTCATATTTCATCTATATTTATCATGTTATTATATCCGTGTTGTAAATGTTACTAGGATCCCTTCAACTTCCACATTTAAGGACACATCCTTCTTTATTTCCCTGTACTTCTCTGTAGTGTCTGACATCCTACTTGGTTCCCTCCTCTTCCCAGAATGTTCTGAGATTTTTAAGACAAAATTCTCCAAGGATTCCTTGTCTTGTAATATCTCCCAGCATTTGCATCCATGGCCTAGAATCCCTTTTGTACACATCCTACGAGGGCCTTCTGTGGTCCAAACTCCACCCAGGATCCTTGATGGAAAGTTTCATTCAGTAGGCATGTAGTCCAGGGAACCTTAACTATTTATCTTTTCTTTCTTTATTTTTTTTTTTTGGAGACAAAGTCTCACTTTATCGCTCTTGGCAGTGTCCTGGAGTCGTAGCTCACAGCAACCTCAAACTCTTGGGCTTAAGCGATTCTTGCCTCAGCCTCCCTAGTAGCTGGGACTACAGGCACCTGCCACAACGCCCAGCTATTTTTTGTTGCAGTTGTGATTGTTGTGTAGCTGGCCCCGGGCTGGTTTCAAACCCACCAGCTTCGATGTATGTGGTTGCCGCCATAACCACTGTGCTATGGGCGCTGAGCCAATAGTAATGATTATAATTATAATTGCTAACAGTTTTAACACTTCTAGGACACATCTGACTTATTAGTCCACATAACACTTCTAAAAGTAGGTGCTCTGCTCTAAAAGTACACTTCAACGGCACGGTGCTTTACATGCTCAAATTTTTAATTTTTGGGTTTGTTTCTGGGTATCAAATGACCCTTTATTAAAATATTTCCCTTTGTAAGTTTTAACTAGCTGGCATTCCACAGCACCACTGCTGGTGTCATCTATGAGGTCACAAGGCTGGTAGCCTTTAACCTTGCAGCCCACAAACTGGGCAGTCCTTAGGATCTCTTAATAGTTTCCAGAGAATTCTCTGGCCTAAGATCAGTGCTACATCTGTCTGGCAATGTTGACCATCAAATCAAAAATGATGTTTTCATTGTGTTTAATGTTTTTCTGTTTCTTTCTGTCTCTTGGTGGTTCCTCAAGGGCTTTGATGATCAGGGCAGAGGCAGAAGGTACTGCATTGATCTGGACCTGTCTGTTCTGAATAGTCAGTTTCACTGTAATCCCCAGACACTTCTAGTTATCACTTGCCTTGGTGATGTCATCACTAACATTTTTTAGAGACAGACTCAGGGGGCTAATGTTGGTGGCACCAACTTTACCACTGGTGCACCTCAGGTACATGACTTTGATTTTGTTGTGATTAAACTTAGGCAGCATGGTGGAGGAGGCTGGGGTCCGATGAACTCAGATTTGGGATGATGAAGAAAGTTGCAGCTTGGCCTTCTCTGAGATGAAAGCAGAAAGCTAACTCCTTTTTTTTTTTTTTTTGAGACAGAGTCTCACTTTGTCACTTTTTTTTTTTTTTTTTTAGAGATAGAGTCTCACTTTGTCGCCCTTGGTACAGTGCTGTTGCATCACAGCTCCCAGCAACCTCCAACTCCTGGGCTTAGGCAATTCTCTTGCCTCAGCCTCCTGAGTAGCTGGAACTATAAGGCCCACCACAACGCTCAGCTATTTGTTTGTTACAGTTCGGCCAGGGCTGGGTTTGAATGCGCTACCTTCAGTATATGGGGCTGGCGCCCTACTCACTGAGCCACAGGTGCTGCCCTCACTTTGTCACTCTTGGTAGAGTGCTGTGGTGTCATAGCTCACAGCAACCTCCAACTCTTGGGCTCAAGCAATTCACTTGCTTCAGCCTCCCAGCTGAGACTACAGGTGTCTGCCACAACACCCAGCTATTTTTAGAGACCTGTATCTTCCTCTTGCTCAGGCTGGTCTTGAACATGTGAGCTCAGGCAATCCACTTGCCTTGGCCTCTCAGAGTGCTAGGATTACAGGCATGAGCCACTGTGCCAGCCTCAAAAGCTAACTTCTTAATTATAAATCATTGATTGACCACCGAGCACACAAGGACATTTAGTGTACTCCATACAGCCACCCGTGAGTAGGCGCTGAGCTGTCCTTTCACAGAGGAGGAAACGAGATGGGGAGAGGCAGCATAACCCAGCCAGATTCAGGAGCTGAGTGATTCAGGCAGGTGTCAAATTGTGGCCCAGGGCTCCATGTGCTGGGCCGTCATCCTGCCTCTTTGACTCTTGTAGTAGCAGAGCTGGTGGTCACTGCCCTGCAGTGGGGAATGGCGTATACTGGCACTTGCCTCACTTGGCCCCACACTGGCTGAGTGCTCTAAGACACTAGAGGGTTCGACAGTGGGACACCTGGCTCCCTGGATACTCTTTTTGCCTCAAAGTAGGGAGTCAAACTAATCAGATTCAACAAAATCACCAAGCTGGCTGATGGGGTGGTTACCTTCCTGAAAATAACAATACGAATTTAAAATAACCATAATAGACTTGAGAAAAGGACAAAAGTAAATTGAATAATGTTCAGTAGCAGGCATGGGACGTTGAGTCAAATTGGGCTTTTGATCTTGGCTCTGCCCCGTTGAGATGTTTGGCCTTGGACAAGTTACTTCAAGGTCCTGTTTCTCTCTCCCATAAAATGAATATCATGGTATCTTTTTCAGAGGTGTGCTGTGGGATTAAATGAATCAAGTATATAAAGTGTGCATGAAATGCTCAATAAATGTTGGATTTAATTCTTATTGAGATAAGCTCTGATTAATGCACAGAAAAATGAACTCAACAGAAGGGCTGGCTTCATAAAAGAATACCAGAAAAAAATCAGGTAAAGTTTGAAATAGATATTTCTTATGGTCTTATTTCCTTGGATTCATTTTATAAATAAAAACCCAACTTGGGGGCATGGTGAGGGGATTCTTCCCAGTGTTCTCAGCTCCTCACACCACTAGAGGGTTTAACAAAGCAGGCTGTGCTGCTCAGCGGGACAGGTGGGAACAAAAAGATGATTAAAGATCTGGCTCTTAAAGTAACTCTTTTGTTCTCTGAAGGTGATTGTTTATATTTGAGTTGTGTTTCTTGTCCTCATTATTATTCTTCCTAATACTCAGATGAATTTTATTTGTTCAGGGAGGAAAGGGTTTAAAACAAAGCCTCATTATCCTCATCAGTATAATGTTGGCGTTCTGCGTTGTGGGACTATACAGTTTCTAGGTTCTTCTAGCTTAAAGAATTTCTATATGTGTGTGAAGTAAATGCAGATTTAAAGTTGTAGATTTCTGCTATGAGGGCAGGGCAGCTGGAATCATCTAGCAATTCCTCCTTTATGATGGTTTGTGGCTATTCTAGTTCCTAGAGAAGTTAAACTTTTATTTCAAAATTAAACTTGGAAATTGAAAAATAAAAGCAGAAAAGAAAAAAGTGCTTCCCTGTGCTTCCCTAGACCACAAGGCATGATTTAAATTTTTGGAGAGCTCATCAGCATTTCAAGGGTAATGATAAGTCGCTGGAATTTACTTTGATGTTTTCAAAGGGCCCCCTCCCACTCTTGCCAGCTCCCGTCTTCTCTGCTGGGCTGGGTGGCCACAGCTCTGGGATCCGGACCCCTCCCCATGTCATTCCCTGGCTGTCCCTGTTTGTAAACATGATCTCTCTGTATCTTTGGATCTTCATCCTTCTGTTGTCTCCTATCTCTCTCCCTCCCCTCATGTCAATTTGTCTGTATTCTTTTTTTTTTTTGAGACAGAGTTTTTCACTCTGTCACCCTCGGTAGAGTGCCATGGAGTCATAAGCTCACAGCAACCACAGACTCTTGGGCTCAAGCAATTCTCTTTCCCCCGCCTCCCAAGTAGCTGGGACTACAGGTGCCCGCCACACCACCCCGCTAATTTTTTTTTTTTTTTTTTTAAGAGATGAGGTCTCGCTCTGGCTCAAGCTGGGTCTCTAACCTGTGAGCTCAGGGAATCTACCTGCCTCGGCCTCCCAGAATGCTAGGATTACAGGCGTGAGCCACCAGCCAGGCTGTCTGTATTCTTGCTCCGTTTTTGGCTTCTGTTCTGTGGCACTGCCCTGACTGTAGAGATTTAACTGGTTTAACTAGTAGCTCACACTTTAGTTTTTCTTTCTTTTTTTCTGCCTTTATGGAATCTCTTGTCCCAGGCTAGAGTGCAGTGGAGTCAGCCTAGCTCACAGCAACCTCAAACTCCTGGGCTCAGGTGATCCTCTTGCTTCAGCCTCGTGAACAGCTGAGACTACAGACATGCACCACCGCTCCCAGTTAATTTTCCCCCTTTAGGACAGACAGGTTCTCACTTTGCTCAGGCTGGTATCAAACTCCTGAGCTCAAGAGATGCCCCTGCTTCGGCCTCCCAGAGTGTTAGGATTACAGGCTTGAGTCACCACACCCAATTCAGTTTTAATAGCTCAGTAAACTTCAGAATGTAGTCCCCGCACAGCGTTATCGTTGAGAAGTATGAAGAAAAAAGAAGGTGAAACAAGGAGGCTGAAGGGAAAACTTAATACAAAGCTCCCAGAATATTGGAAAGCTGCTTTCCTGGAGGGTGCTAGGAGAAGCAGCAGGTTACAACTGCAGCGATAGGACTCTCTAGGTGCCCGTGACTTGGCAGCAGGCTCTCCCTGAGAGCTAGTCACCTTCACAGTCTTTCTCCACACTGAAGATTCAGTCTTCTGGAGGGTCATGGGGAGGGGCGTGCTGGAGCAGGAAGGCCTTGGCTTTGGATCAGGCAGAAGTCATTTGGTTCTGGTACTTAGAACAGTGTGAGTTTCCAGGCAAGTTATCTAACACACTCTAGAGTAGCCCGACTTTCCAGGCAAGTTATTTAACCAGCTCTAAGTCTGGAGATCCTTATGTGTAAGAAGTGAACAGTGCTACCTGTTGGAGGTAGGGTAAGAAAACAACAGGTAGGGTGGAGTTGTAAGGATTCAATGATGTGTTGTAAAACACAGGATAGGCCCTGGCTCATAGTAGCAGTTCAGAAAGCATGATTTCCCTCACTCCTCTTTCATGGAAACCCTTACTTTGTCCCTTATTCTGAAGTTTGTTAAGGCTATTTGGAGCCCAGACACATTCACTCATAGAAACTAGCCACTGTGAGGGTGGCACCTGTGGCTCAGTGGGCAGGGTGCTGGCCCCATAGATCGAGGATGGCAGGTTCAAACCTGGCCCTGGCCGAATTGCAACAAAAAAATAGCCAGGTGTTGTGGCAGGTGCCTGTAGTCCCAGCTACTCGGGCGGCTGAGGCAAGAGAATCACCTAAGCCGAGGAGTTGGAGGTTGCTGTGAGTTGTGATGCCATGGCACTCTACCCAGGGCGATAAAGTGAAACCCTATCTCTACAAAAAAAAAAAAGAAAGAAAGAAAGAAAGAAACTAGTAGCTGTGGGCTTTGTGAGGTCTGGCCCCAACTCCTGCTTCCTTCACAATCCCTTTTCTCTTCTCACCACTCTCGTTCATGGACTTGACTTTCAAGACATGGTGTCTTCCTCAACTATCTTCCAAACAGCTCTCTACTTCCCCACCAACACATTTTTATTCCTTCATCCTGGAATCTCAGACCTCTGCTTAGAATTGTCCATCATCCAAGTGAAATTCACATTTTAGCTCCTCCATTCTCTGATGTCTGTCAGGAACTAATTTCTCTTTCATCTGAATTCCCACTCCATCTGACCTCGGAATACAAGCTTTATAATAAAAGTCACAATATATCGATTTTTGAGGCTGTTATTGTGGGCAGTGTCCCATATTCTTATATCCATCACACTAGTAACTATTTTCTGTCAAGTAAATGAATAATAACAGTAGCTATATTTGTTGACTGCATGCTATATGCCAGGCAATGCACTATGCCCTTTATATGCATTTCCTCAAGTAATCTTCACAAGGTTAAAAGAATGTATTATGACCCCCTTGTTCTGAGAGGAGCAAAGGTCAGATGGAGTAAGTTGTTTTTCTAAGGTAAAGTAGCCAGAAAGTGGGGGGAGCAAGGACTCCAAGGCTGAGATGTGTGACTCCAAGCTCTGTGCTCTTTCTACTTCCAAGAAGAGAGCCTAAATTTTAAAAACCCACAAAAATACTACTAAAATCAAGTACTGAGGATATATGCAATCTCAGGTTTACAGGCAACCTTTATAAAGGACCCAGGCCACCAGGTGAATTGGCTCATGCTTCCCAGCACTTTGGGAGGCTGAGGCAGGAGGACTGCTTGAGGCCAGGACTTAAAAGACCAGTCTGAGCAGCTTCATCTCAAAAAAAATCAGCTCGGGCATGATGGCCCGTGCCTGTAGTCCTAGCTACTTGGTAGGCTAAAGTGGAAGGATCACTCAAGCCTAGGAGTTTGAAGTTACAACGAGCTATGATTTCCCCACTGCACTTCAGCCTGAGTGACAGAGTAATGTCCCCAGGTCAATCAAAAGGCAAGCCTTAGTCTGACCTTGGGAGGTAGCCCAAGAAAGCAAAGCAGCAAGAATCCAAATTCGTGGCCTATTACACGCTGCAGAAAATGCTTACTGCCATTAGAGGGCTCCCTCTCCCTTAGACAAAAAGTGCAGCACCGCCCGAGAGCTATAGCTAACTCGGCTACCAGGGGCCCGCTTGGCGCTCCGCCCATCTTTCGGAGACTCAATCTATTTTGCCTAGATCCCTGGTGGAGGCAGAGCCTGAACAGCCTAGGGAATCCATGGAGCAGGGACCCAAACCGGATGTTTTCACAGCCACATGCCTGGATCCCCTGGGCTGGGGATGTTGTTGGGTGGGCCGTAGTTCACCTGGGGGTTCCCTGCGTGCGCTCACACCCTGCGGAGCGGAGTGGAGGACAGGACAAGTGGAGACCCAGTAGGGGAATACAGGATTGCAAACCCCATATGTCACTCTGGCCGGGGAAGGACGGCAGAGGAAACCGCCCACGGGGACCCCACCTTAGCAGGCCCTGTGGGTCCCGCGCTGGTGTAGATTTTACCAGGTGGGAAGAGCGGATCTCCCGGAGTAGTGAAGCACCATTTTGTTTTAAAGTACCCTGCAGAGAGAACCACCTCCCTGGGCCATGGCCGCGTGCGGAGGCGGTTAGGGGATTTCTCGACCCCCTGCACCGGCCCCAGGGGAACCCAGGAAGAGAGGGCCTTCAGCGGTGAGGGTTGCTGGGGACCCAGGATGGGGCTGGAGGCAAGAACTCCACGGTGTACTTTAACGCCGTATCGCCACGCTTTGGAGTGACGTTAAGAGAAGAGGCAAATTCCTAAATCGTATCTAAACTGTTATTACAATTACAGAGAATAACAGATCTACCGCAAAGGCTCGAGCTAGGATTAGCTAGGGAGGTAGGATGATGATCCTCTCTCCTGTTTCAGATTTGTTGTTTTGGGTAAATTATGTATATATTTCAAACGTCAAGAAAACGGTGGAGCTAATGTAAACTGGGTTATAAAACATTTCCAGAGGCGTCACTGTTCCCTGAAAGGAGATGCCGGAAATAGGACGGGCAGCTGGGTCCAAGAGCTCTGGATGCAGAGCCCCAGCGCAGAGCCGGGCAAACCTTCGCCGTCGTCGAAAAAACCAACTCCGTTTTCAGAGATCTCTGAGCGGACAGATGCAAACCGAAGTGGCCCTCGGTGGCTGGTCCAGTTGGTACTTGAAAAGAGTTTTCCTATGAGGGAAACTCTCCCTCTCCATCCTGCAATCTTGCCGGCGTCGGAGCAGGTCTGGGCGCAAACCAGGCGGCCTCAGCCTGGCCCCGTCGTCAAGGGCAGGTTCGGAGGCAGAGTGGGAGAGGCGGTCAAGGCATTGTTGTCTCAGTCCCTGGGGTGGGATCCTGCAAGGGGGAGGGGAGGCAGTGTGGCCTCAGGACCCGCCCCGTAGACCTCCGTGGGGACCGGTCCATCAGCGCTTTGAGCCTTTGTGAAGTGTGGTGAATCACCATGGAAACCCAAGGGAACGCAGAGAAGGGCGCGAGAGGTGTCAGCGTATCCTCCAGCCGCGCCCTCTGTCCGCTCTCGGACCCCGGCCGCAGCAGCGCTTGTCGGGAGTTGTAGTCCCAAGGCGGCAAAGCGCGGGGCGTGGAGGATGCGGGGCGCCTCCTGTCCCCGCCTCCCCTAACCTGCTAGCGAGAGGTGGGGAGCGCTGGGGAGGAGCAGGCGGATCCGTGATTGGCGGAGGCCGCTCCCAGCCCCCACTCGAGTCCCCTCCCCCGCTCGCCACTTCGGACTCCGGCTCTGGGCGCGCTGAGGCGGCCACCCAGCAAGTGCGCTTGCAGCCGCCGCCGCCCCGAGCACCCGCAGCTCCGGCGCCGCGGCGAGACGGGAGACTGACCGATCGGCGGACCCGCAGCCTCAGCATCCCGGAAGAGTGGGTGATGGCAGTGGGGGCGGGGGGCTTACCCTCCTCGGGCTGAAACATTCATTTCTACCCCTTTCTGTTTCTCCCAGAGGCGCACAAAAGGGCTGGGATCCGAGCGCGCGTAGGGGCCCAGCTGCTGGCGACGCGGCGGAATGTGTGGTTTGGGATTGGGAGGTAGCCTTCGGGGCCAAGCTGGGGCGCCAATCCGGTCCGTTTTGTACGCCCAACAGGGCGCCGTTGTGGTGCCTTGCTCACAGTAGGAGTTTAATGTGTGCTTCTGGGATCGCAAAGAACTAGGATGAAGACACCGCTTGGTTGAACGGGTTTCGCGCCTAGCACACTGTAGCCGCACTAATCTAGCTGGTCCAGCTGCAGTGAACCGCTGGAAGGCTGGGCGGGTGCTTCTTGCTGGCCGCCGGCCTGTCTGCCAGGTCTCCGGATCGGCGCTGTCCCGGGTCCCTACAAGCTACCCAGACACACACCTTCCGCCCATCTCTCTTGCGGCTGGGCTCTGCCCACCCTGAACCAGACCCAGCGGTCGGTTCCACCCTCCCAGAGAACAGAGCAGACGCCTGCGGAGGACGCCTGCTGCCTCCGAGGCACCTGCTGGAACCACAAAGGCCGCCTGACGCTGCCTGGCCAGAGCGGGCGCCGAGCTGGGTCCCTTCGCTGGAACATAGCTCCGAGCTCGCCCCGCAGCATCGACCTCTGCGTCGACGCCCGTGGCCTGGGGAAGGAGCTGGAGTCTGGAGCTGGAGCGAAGCCGGGAAAGAGAGAGGCGGAAGCCTCGGTTTGAGCAGAGAGGGAAGGCTGAGGAAGCTGGGTGGGGACAGGTGACTGGATCTGGGGGAGGGGGAAGTGGAAATTAGGGTTTGGGGGGAATAGGGGCGGGTCTGAAGAGCTACGTAAAGATCTGGGTGCAGGTGGCGCGAGGCGAGGCTGGATGAAGAATGGGGAGGGGAGGGAGCTGCAGCGGGTGGAGCCAGCCTGGTCTTAAGGAGGGAAGACCAGAGGAGGAGACCCGCGCCGTGCGGGGGAGGGGTCTCCTGGGAAGTGGGGGCTCCTGCGGAGGAAGGGGCTGGCGGCTGAGAGGCATGTCTCCGGCCTGAAGACCCTCAGCTCCAGGCCAGGGCCCCGCGGCCCAGGTGACCGGCTGGGCGTGGTCCTACGACCACTGGAGGGACCCAGGATGGCGGATTCAGACCCAGCTGGGCTGGCCTCGGGAGGAGCTTTGTCTCGGGTTTGAAATAAGCGCACTGGGACTCGTTTAGGAATTTGTGATCATCCGCAGAGTCCCAGGCACGCCCTTTTCTCGAGGAGCTGAAAGGCTTTGCCCAGCAGCAGATGCTGCCAGGGAGGCGGAATGGGGGACACTTCCCGCCGGGAAGACACGGAGAACAATAGCCGACCCTGGTGTCCGCCAGACTACGAGCCAGGGCCTCCCGGAACGCAGGAGTTGAGTTTTCTGGTGCCGAGAATACTCCCGGAGAAACCTCCGAGCACGTGCTGTCTCTTTGGGGTTTGCATTGGGGCACCCGGCCCCGCCGGGAATTCCAGGTGGGAGTCGCGCGGTCCCCACAGGTCAGCAGATAGCCGCCGGCTGTAGCGTCACCGCTTGCCCCATGCTGTTGACCGGCAGCGGAGATGTGGCGTATTTGGTGGCGCGGGGCTGCCGGGCGTGCACACAAGTCCCAGTGGCCGGAGGTCACCTGGGTACCCTCAGCGCAGAGGGGGTTCTCCCGAGCAGCCGGCTTTGTCTGCCCAGGCGACGGACGTCTAGGGTCCGCAGTGTGTTTCTAGCGGGAGTGATAGGGGCTGGGGAGAAGAGGGTGTAGAGATTACCCACCAAGGGTGCGGCTGTTGGGACCAATGCTTCCCTTTGCCAGTGACCACACCCAAGCCTGTGCGTCCTTTGAAGATTTCGCTCGTATTGTCTGCTGACCTAAGACTGGGGTGGCTTCTGTGATAGGTGGTGGCTGCTTGCCCATGGGAAAGCAGATGAACAGAATTGAGGCAGAAAATGGGAATTCAGCAGAGCTTTCGATGTACTCAAGTCTCTTGCCTGCTGTCCAAACACCTTGCAAGTCAGAGCTGCAGTGCTCTGACACCCACAAGCCAGAATTTTGTTTTACAGGTTTGTTTTGATAATTGTTTAGCCGATAAGTTAAAGGTGAATCTTTAGCATAAGGTTTATTATTTTAAATTGTTACTCGTTTAAAAAAAAAAAAAAAGCAAGACGGAGCATTTTTGTTCTAAAACTGGAGGAAACTTGGCTAAATGACTGATCATAACAGAGTTAATCGATATCCGATACCTTTGCCATGGAGTTAGCTGATGACCCTCTTGGCTTTCTTAAACCTCAGAATTTTCTTTCTTAACCAGGTTGGTGCATTAGGTGAGGGAATGTGATATTATTGTTGGCTCTTGCCCAGGAGAGATAGTTGCCAACTTGAAGACCTCTGGGTGTCTGGGTGTCTTGACTATCCCCAGGAAATCGGCAGTAGGCTCTGTCTTGCTGGTTTTAATGGATGGTGCTTATTAAACTGGTCTAGAACAGCGATTCTCAACCTGTGGGACACAACCCCTTTGGACTGTATTAAAGGTTCACAGCATTAGGAAGGTTGAGAATCACTGGTCTAGAAGGACTAGCTGGAAACTAAATTATACACATACACCCAGCTATCTGACCACATGCATCCATCCAGAGTACATAAAAACTAGGAATCCTAACCTTGAAAGCCAGAAATTTGACAATGAAGGTTTTATTCTTGTGAAAGAGCTCCAATGAGAGACATGTTCTTGTGTCATTATCCAAAGGGAAAAGTTTCAGGAAGGAGTGTTTTGGTTGGTTTATTCTTTTTGGAATAATTTTAGTGTTTTTTAAAAGGGTGTAATCCCTTTTACAGTATTTTGTGTACATCCAACCCAATCTGTTCTTATGTGGGAAGTCCACAAATGAGGGATGCCGGGATGACCCATTGGTGTTTTCAGGGAAGATGGATGGAAAGCAGCACTCCACTCCCACCTTCTGCTGGGGCTGATCAGAAGGTGGGAGGAAAGAGGCAGGTGGCCAGAAAAAAACCACCTGTCTCTTCTGTTGTTTTTTGGGGGGTTTTTTTTGCGGTTTTCGGCCAGGGCTGGGTTTGAACCTGTCACCTCCGGCATATGGGGCCAGTGCCCTACTCCTTTGAGCCACAGGCACTGCCCTGGAAAAAAGGACTTTATGTCCCTAGAATTCTGGGTGCCATTCTTAACCCCAGCTCCATGAGCTTGGGCAGCTCTGCTAATACACCAAGGTCATGGGCCATGAAGACCTGCATTATTTTCAATGTGCTGTATAATTCTATCTCTGGAAACAGTTATATAGCCTGGCAGGTTTTCACAATTGGTCAAAATTAGATTTAGGGACTTGTGTAGACTTCATTTGAGGTATCTCTACCTATCTTCTGGCATGGATATCTGATGGCACCTCTGACTAATGTAATCTTGCCTTAGCTCCAGGGAACCAGAGGCCAAAGGACATCATGACACGGCAAGTCTTTTCAATTAAGAAAAGAACAATACGGAGAGCCAGAGAAGTCAGTATGAGATAATACCTGAGACCCAGTGTTTCTGATGTAAAAACTTGCTGGTTTCTAATAGAATTGGATCTTGTGTGTCCTTTTTTAGTTTTCTGAGCTATAAGAAAGTATTTCAGGGCTGGCATGGTGGTTCACACCTGTAATCCTAACATTCTGGGAGGCCGAGGCAGGTGGATCCCTTGAGCCAGGAGTTGGAAACCAGTCTGAGCAAGAGATCCTCTCTCTACTAAAAGTAGAAAAATTAATTATACATTGTGGCCAGGGCCTGGAATCCCAGCTACTGGATGGCTCAGGCAAGAGGATCTCTTAGGCTGAGGAGTTTGAGGTTGCTGTGAGCTATGATACCACAGTGATCTATCCAGAGCAACAGAGTGAGACTCAAAAAAAAAAGAAAGAAAGAAAAACATTTCAGAAACATCTCCTAAGACTTAGTTCACAAAATCCTGTAGGAGAACAGTAATGCAGAACATTGTTGTCAATGTAAAATCCTGTAGGGAGAAATTGATGAATATGGAGGCAAATAAGAATACGTATGTTTTATCATTTCTCAAGTAAGCTAAGTGTTTGATTTTATTGCACCACTAGTGAATCATTTAGAGATAATTTCAAAATCGCTTTGCCTTAAAAATTTTTATATTCAGATGAAAGGTTCAAATTCTATAGTATGAATCTTCTATGAACTTTGACATTTATGTATAAAAGTGGTAAGTTTATATACTTGAAGGAACGTGGTTTGTGATTTATTCTACTTGAGTCTTTGGAACTTGTTTTACTTAAAATAAATTATTGATTTAACCAGAGCTGTTAACTGCTCCAAGCAATCACAGACCAGTTTGTACATGTTCCCTTACTTCCCAATGGGCCCCCTCTTTACAATCTAGGCTGGGAGGGAGAGTCTGGGCTCTGAGCCAGAAGGCCTGGGTTCAAACTCTACTTCTGTTCTTATGGGAGCTACTTGTCTCTTGGGGACTCAGTTTCTTCCTCAGTACCATGAGGATTGTTCTAGTATCTACCTTCAGGGTTGTTCTGAGGGTTTTGTAAGTTAATACATATGTAATACATATGTATACAGAACCAGCAGCAGGGTCTGGCATCAAGGAAGTCTTCCATAAATGTTAGTTATCATGGCTGTCACCATTGTGTGTCCACAAAAATAACATTTTGATTCTCCATTTAATCTTTCATCCCAGGGGGCCAGGACAGGTTGCCATAAGGGATCAACAGTAGGAACAGAGGGCATGATTAGGACTCGTTTCTGAAACTCCCACTCTTGTAAATAGTAGCAATAGCTCTGTGCTGAAACAGTTCACCTGTAGCCTTTTTAAGCAGGGCTGTTTTTAGCAGCTGAGAATTTGGAGAGTTAAGAATGTTCCAGAGGTGCTCTAACCTCGGCTTTGCTGAGTCATCCCTCTTTATGGGGTTGGCCTGGCATCTCACTGGGCTCCTTCCTACACCATGTAAAGGGACAGTTGTGCACCTGTGACTGGTAAGGAGCTGTCATACCAAGCCTGTTCTCTTTCTTCTTGGCATGAGGAAGACGGAGTGTGTTTTGGTTGATGGCATGTTTTTGGGAGTAAAGATATCTCAGGTTTTCCAGCCAAGAAATACAGAATTTCATACAACTGGCACCACGTATTTATTTCACAAACACTTTCAGAACACTTTGTGATGGGGTGGTAGTAATTCCTATGAGTTAGATACTATTTTAATCCCCATTTTATAGATGAGGCAATCACCCAGATAGGGAAGTGACAGGGCCCAGTCTCAAGTCCAAAGCATCTGATTAGGGTCCGGTATCAGCTAAAGGTCTCCAGGAAAACAGAAGCAATAGGATTGGCTTATGTCAATATCAGCTACCAGCTTTTCCAATTTCAGCAGGGCAGGCTGGAAACTCACAGGCAGGAGCTTATGGTATTGTCTCAAGCTGGAATTTCTTCTTTCTCAGGGAAACCTCAGTTTTCTTCTTAAGGCCTTTTAATTGATTGCATGAAGGTCACTCACATTGTCAAGGAAAATCTCCTTAAAGTCAACTGATTGTAGATGTTAACCATATCTTCACAGCAACACTTACGTGAACCTTTGGTTGAATCACTGCATGCTATAGCCTAGCCAAGTTGACAAAACAAAACAAAACAAAAACTAACCATCACAGGATTCTTGCCTTTAAACACTATCCCTTTTTTTTTTTTTTTAACACTATTCTAAGCTGAGAACCTTAAGAGTTGGGTTTAAGATTTTCAATAAACTAAAGAATTTGACAGTGGGCTATCGTATTTTAAAATGGTTTGCCTTACCTTGTTTAAATAGAATTTGGACATCTTTTTTCATCTGTGTAGCTTCTAGCACAATATATTGCTCACAGTAAGCATTCAACAGGTAATATCAGAAGAATGGCTGTCTAAATGATTTTAGATTACACGCCTATTTTACAGAATTTTCCAGCCACTGAGACCTCTGGCTTCACATTTAAATTTAAAGTTATCTGGCTCAAGTAAGATTGAGTGAGGCTTTGTGAATGACTAGATTCTCTTGTAAAATAAAAGGAGAATGTTTGCATTCTGAATTAAGTGGGTGTCACTGTCACCACCCAACATCTGTCTGTTTTCACTGGCTCCGCAAAGTTCTTTGGGTCTGTCACTGCCTGGACTCCTTGTGAATGAGCCTGTGCCACATATTAGCAGTGCCCAGTTCTCAATCAAACCATCTTTGTGTCACTCCAGTGTGCATTTTCAGGCTGTCCCTTTGTTGATTTCAGATCTGCATGGGCTGGCTCTTAATTTCTCAGGCCTCAGGTCTTTATTCGCTCTTCTTTTGTCAGGTCCTGTCTTTCCCTTTGTCCTGCAGAGCAAGATCCGCTGTTCATACAGAAGTTGCTTCCTTTCTCTCTCTTTTTTTTTTTTTTACTGCTTCAAACAGATTTCTGTCCTTGTGAATTCATGTATTCTGTTATAAAATTTTTTTAAAGTTTTTTTTTTTAATGTAATGTCTCTTTGCTCTTGTTTACAACAGATGTGAACCCCTTTCAACTTTAAGGAAGTTACTTGGGTTGTTTTAATTTTGCCATTCTGCCAGGTGGCAATATTCATACATAAAATGGTGACTTTCTCGGGTAGAGTGGTTAAGGATGTACTTTTTTTAACTTTTTTTTTTTTTAGAGACAGAGTCTTACTTTATGGCCCTCGGTAGAGTGCTCTGGCGTCACAGCTCACAGCAACCTCCTACTCCTGGGCTTAGGCGATTCTCTTGCCTCAGCCTCCCGAGTAGCTGGGACTATAGGTGCCTGCCACAACGCCCAGCAATTTTTTTGTTGCAGTTTGGCCGGGGCTGGGTTTGAACCCGCCACCGTTGGTATATGGGGTTAGCACCCTACCCACTGAGCAACAGGTGCTGCCCCCCCTTTTTTTTAACTTTTTAATGAAGTATAACAGATAAAAAGAAAGATATACAAAATGTAAATGTTTAGCTTGATGATTTTTTATAAACTAAACATACCCATGTACTCAGCACCAAATCAAAACACAGAAGAATTCCAGAATCCAGCAGCCCCCTGAGTCCCTCCCAGATCCCGCTTTTCCTGTACTTCCTGACTCCTTACCGTATAGATCAGCTTGGTCTATTTTTGAACTTTTTACAAAGGGAATCATACAGTAGATACTATTTTGTCAGCGGCTTTTTTTGCTCAATATTATATTTGTGAGATTCCTCTTTTGTTTACTTTGCTCATTTTCATTGCTACAAGCATTCCATTGTGTGTGTGTGTGTGTGTGTGTGTGTGTGTATACCAAATGTATTTAATAATTATGTTGTTAGTGGGTATTTGGGAGTTTCTAGTTTGGAGCTTTCATGAACAGTGCTGCTGTGAACATTTCTAGTAGATAGATGTCTTTTGGTGAACATATGTGCTTTTTCTGTTGGGTGTATACCTAGGAGTAGAATTACTGGGCCGAGGACACCCATATGTTTTGTTTTAGCAGATTGTACCAAACAGTAAGACTGATGAAATTTAAAAAAAAGTCCTCCCAGGTACACAGTGCTGTGATTAAACTGTTTTTAGAAATCGTAAAGACTGGTGTGATGTTATGGGTTGTTTGGAGGTTGGTTTCAAACTCTTTTTCTTTAGCAAAAAGTAGAACTTTAAGCTGTGTCTCTTAAAGTAGCCTAACAGTTTAAAAAATGTATGTAGTGTGCATTAGACCAGTTTTCAGGAATCATCCATAAAGTGACCAGTTGATGGGCTGAAATCAGCCTTAGTCTTGCTACAGCAGTTTTCTTAACTCTTGTTTCTTAGGGAAAAGAATCAGACTATATTTTTAACAGTGGTCTAGAGATCATGCCAGAAATATCCTGACAGTCTCGGGTGAGATTAACAAATGGTTTTCTTCTTTCTTTCTTTTTTTTTTGAGATAGAGTATCACTTTGTTGCCTTCAGTAGAGTGCTGTTGATGCTGTTGCATCATAGCTCACAGCAACCTCAAACTCTTGGGCTCAATCCATCCTTGATCCTCTTGCCTCAGCCTCTGGAGTAGATGGGACTGCAGGTGCCTGCCACAACACCTGGCTAGTTTTTCTATTCTTAGTAGAGACTGGGTCTCGCTCTTGCTCAGGCTGGACTCGAACTCCTGAAGCTCAAGCAATCCACCTGCCTCAGCCTCCCAGAGTGCTAGGATCACAGGCATGAGCCACCACGCCCAGCCTTAACAAGTAGTTTTTATTATTAACTATTTTGTATTTTTTTATATTGAGCCAAATAACTATTTTGAATTGTGTGATTTCCGTGACTTAAAAAATTCCCCTTAGCCGGGCGTTGTGGCGGGCACCTGTAGTCCCAGCTACTTGGGAGGCTGAGGCAAGAGAATCACCTAAGCCCAGGAGTTGGAGGTTGCTGTGAGCAGTGTGACCCCATGGCACTCTACTGAGGGCAATAAAGTGAGACTCTGTCTCTACAAATAAAATAATTCCCCTCAAGCGTTAGCATAGAATCACAGAGTTCAGATCTCTTACTTGGCAATAGAATTATAACATATATCCAATTGGGGGGGTTCTGAAAAGACTTAAAATGGACATGAGTTTTACGGTTGTATTATAAGGGAAAAAACTTGTGCAACTAATAAAAAACCATAGATGAGGCATAAAGACGTGAGCACTGACCCTCAGACCTTGGGTATGAAAGGAACCCATCCTGTGCTCCAGGCTACTCTTCAAGGTGTGGCCCGGGAGAGATGGCAGTGATAGACATGGCCAGTGTGGATCAAGGACAGTTACAGGACGATGGTAATGCAGCAGGTGCACCCCCAGGAACCCAACATGGCAGTCACAAATTCCTTACTAGGCTGAATTTTCCTTGTGAGACCCACCACAGCCCAGATTATTTCTGAGATTTCTTTATTGTATGGCCTACTATGTTTGGTGTTTATCTTCATACAAACAAGTGAGCAAACTTGGACTTAACGTATCTTTAAAACCTAGATTTACTGCTTAACCTGAGTCCCTTAAGCTCTTAGATATTTCATATCTTTTATAATATAGGATTTAATTTTGTGTAATACTTTAAAATGTATAAATCTAGTACTCCAATATTTAATTAATTATGGACTGGGTGCAGTGGCTCACACCTGTAATACTAGCACTCTAGGAGGCAAAGGCGGGTGGATTGCTTGAGCATAGGGGTTTGAGACCAGCCTGAGCAAGAGCAGTAACTAGCCTCTACTAAAAATAGAAAAATTAGCTGAGTGTGGTGGCAGGCACCTGTAGACCCAGCTACTTAGGAGGCTGAAGCGAGAGAATTGCTTGAAGGCCGGGCATGGTGTCTCTCTCATGTCTGTAATCCTAGCACTCTGGGAGGCTGAGGCTGGTGGATTGCTTGATCTCACGAGTTTGAGACCAGCCTAACTCAGAGCCAGAGCGAGACCTTGTCTCAAAAAAAAATAGCCGGGCGTCGGCTCGGTGCCTGTCGCTCAGTGGTTACAGCGCCAGCCACATACACAGAGCTGACGGGTTCAAATCCAGCCCAGGCCCGCCAAACAACAATGACAACTACAACCAAAAAATAGCCGGACATTGTGAGAGGCTCCTGTAGTCCCAGCTACTTGGGAGGCTGAGGCAACAGAATTGCTTGAGTCTAAGAGTCTGAGGTTGTTGTGAGCTGTGATGCCATAGCACTCTACTCAGGGCGACAGCTTGGCTTGAGGCTCTGTCTCAAAAAAAAAAAAAAAAAATATATATATATATATATATATAGCTGGACGTTGTGGCTGTCTCCTGTAGTCCCAGCTACTTGGGAACCTGAGACAAGAGAATGGCTTAAGCCCAAGAGTTAAAGGTTGCTGTTAGCTGTGACGCTTCGGCACTGTACCGAGGACAACAAAGTGAGACTCTGTTTCAAAAAAAAATAAAAGAGAGAATCGCTTGAGCCCAGGAGTTTGACGTTGCTGTGATCTATGACTTTAGCACACTCCATCCAGGATGACAGAGTGAGGCTCTGTTTCAAAAAAAGACAAAAGTGTTTAATCAATTATGAACCACCCGTAGACCATTTTGCTCCTTCAGCTAATGTAACTTTTACTTGTTCCATTAAAGCTCTTATCTGTATATTTACATAATTTTTGCAACATGGCTACTAGTTCATATTCTGTCCTTCGCGTCTCTACCTAATTTCCAAATATAAGCTTTTCAATGGCAGCCTACTGTTCTGTTGGAATGTATTAGATTGTATTTAAACATTTACTTTTTGATAAACATTAAGATTATATACATGGGCGGTGCCTGTGGCTCAAAGGAATAGGGTGCCCGGCCCATATGCTGGAGGTGGCGGGTTCAAACCCAACCCCGGCCAAAACTGCAAAAAAAAAAAAGAATTTATAAGGACGTTTGTATTCTAGCTCGGCGCCTGTGGCTCAAGCAGCTAAGGCGCCAGCCACATACACCTGAGCTGGCGGGTTCGATTCCAGCCTGGGCCCACCAAACAAAATGACGGCAGCAACAAAAAAATAGCTGAGTGTTGCGGCGGGTGCCTGTAGTCCCAGGTACTTGGGAGGCAGAGGCAGGAGAATTGCTCGAGCCCAGGAGTTGGAGGTTGCTGTGAGCTATGATGCAACAGCACTCTACCCAAGGTGACAGCTTGAGGCTCTGTCTCAAAAAAAAAAAAAAAAGAAAGAAAAAAAGAAATATCGGTTCATTCTCTCTGTAAATGAATGTTGTAGAAATGAAAAAGACTATATACACGCTTTTAATTATTTTATTATTATTATTATTTTTTTTTTTTTTTTAGAGACAGTCACACTTTGTCACCCTCGGTAGAGTGCTGTAGCGTCACAGCTCACAGCAACTTCCAGCTCTTGGGCTTAGGCGATTCTCTTGCCACAGCCTCCCGGTAGCTGGGACTACAGGCGCCCGCCACAATGCCCGGCTACTTTTTTGTTGCAGTTTGGCTGGGACCAGGTTCGAACCCACTACCCTCAATATGTGGGGCCGGCGCCCTATTCATTAAGCCACAGGTGCCGCCCAGTTTTTAATTATTTTAGATTGTACAAACCTGAAAATCGTTGTTCATATCTTTGTAAACCTCATGTGCATAATTTTAATATCCAGCTGACAATGTTTTTAAGAACACAGTTTGTTTCTTTTAAACAATTCTTTTTGGTGTGAGGGGTGCATTTTACCCAAAGTGCCTGATAGTTTTCATGTTAAGGAGAAGTACAGTAATATATGTTAATTCCTTGACTCAGATTCACAAAGTTCCCTGATGGACGATGCTTCCTAATCAGCTTTAGTTGGCAAGTTGATCATCAAAGAATTTCTGTGAAAGTAGGAACTAAACTGATCTGAGATAATCAGTCATTAATAGGACCTGCAATAATAAGTTGGAGGGCAAAAGATTTCAAGTGAAGCGGATTTTCATCAGTAAATTCTGTAAAATTGTGCCATCTCTTAGAGGCTGATAGCACCGGAAGTTGGTCCTTGTGAGAGAAATTAAATGGTCTCCGTGTGGTGGAAAGATGAAACAGTTACGAGGGACAACCAATGCATACTTAGTTAAGTGCTGAATATCTGGGCATAGAGTGCAAATAGCCAGTAATGGAAATGAACGTTGGCACTGCCTGGCAAGTGAGAGGGGTTTAGCAGCTGTCCAATAACTGTGCCATTGAGTGTGATGGACTGTTATTTCAGAGAGGGTTGAACCTCCTCTCAAACCTGCACATATTTCATGAGTGCCTGCAGTGGGCAGTGCGATTTCCAGGAATGAGCTAGCACCTGGGAGAGAGATGGGCCTAGAATTCTGACTGCTGTGTTCTAGGCACAAGAGACCTTGGGCAAACTGATTTCATTTCCCCAAGCCTCAGTTTCGTTGTGGGTTAAAGGGTTGGTTATGTCATCCTCATAGGCTTCTAGGAGGACTGATGGGATAAGGTGTGCCAAGTGTAGTGGGTGCATGGTAAGCGCTCAGTGAGCAGAGCTAATGGTGTTGTCTAGGTGCTAAGCTAGGAGCTTTGAGATATGGAAAGGTGGGTAAACACAGTCAAAGGTGCATAATTGTTTAATGGCAGCAAGCTGGACCATGCAATAATCGGTGCCGAGGTAATAACATACAAGGGGAAGTTTATCAAAATGTCTCCCTGCCGGGCTCGGTAAAATCAGGAGATGCAGGCTAGCTGTTGTCTGACAGCTTTGATATTCTATGACAGACACCCCGTGTTGCTGATGAGCTGTCACAGTTCCTTATCAGCGAAAACTGGCAGATTTGCTGTTTGGCACTGTCTATCAAAATTAAAACTGCATATCCCTTTTAACCCAGCTGTTCCACTACTAGGAATTTATCCTGAAGATACACAGGCACTTGTGCGTGATGAAGAATGTGAAGGGCAATTATTGCAGCATTATTCCTACTAGCAAAAAATTAGACATATCTAAGTGCCAATTCTTGGAGAACAAATTAAGTACATGTGTTACTTCCTTATGAAGGAATATTATACAGCCATTAAAAAGAATAAGGAAAATGTTTCTTTATCTTTTTTTTTTGAGACAGAGCCTCAAGCTATCACCCTGGATAGAGTGCTGTGGCATCACAGCTCACAGCAATCTCCAATTCCTGGGCTCAAGGGAGTCTCTTGCCTCCACCTCCCAAGTAGCTGGGACTACACATGCCTGCCACAACGCCTGGCCATTTTTTTTTTTTTTTTTGGTTGCAGCCGTCATTGTTGTTTGGCAGGCCCGGGCTGGATTTGAACCCAACAGCTCAGGTGTACGTGGCTGGCGTCATAGCCCGTTGAGCCACAGGCACTGAGCCAGGAAAATATTTCTGTTCTGATCTAGCACAATCTCTAATATATATCCTTGACTGGGAAGAAAACAGTGCAGAACAATATTTAATGCAGGTGCCCTTAATGTAATACATTATGGACTACAATATGTGTACATGAATGCTTAAATATGTGTAAACCATCCATGGGAGGAAATACAACAAAACCTACTATGGTGCTTGTCTCTGGAGGAGAGGCTGGGAAAACTCAAAATTTACATTTTTTTTTTGTTTATCAAGGGGCTGGGCATGATGACATTCACACCTGTAATCCTAGCACTCTGGGAGGCCAAGGTAGGTGGATCACCTGAGCTCAAGAGTTTGAGACAAGCCTAAGCAAGGGACCCAGTCTCTACTAAAAATAGAAAAACTAGCTGGGCTTTGTGGCAGGCGCCTGCAGTCCTAGCTACGTGAGAGGCTGAGGAGGATTGCTTGAGCCCAAGAGTTTGAGGGTGTGGTGAGTTATGATGCTACAGCACTCTACCAAGGGTGACAGAAGGAGACTCTATCTCAAAAAATAAATAAGTAAAATAAATGTTTGTCATGTATGTATTTTACCTGCTGAACAATAATAATAATTGGCTTCCTCTGGTTCACTCTGTCAGAGATGAAAGAAAACCAGAGGAGGATGAAGTTCTTGGGCTAGGCTCATGGCTTAACTTCTAAAATGGGCCCCTAGGCGGCGCCCGTAGCTTAGTGGGTAGGGCACTGGCCACATAGGCCGAGGTTGGCGGGTTCAAACCCAGCCTGGACCAGCTAAAGCAACAATGTCAACTGCAACAAAAAAATAGCCAGGCCACTGTGGCCTGCAGTCCCAGCGACTTGAGGATAAGGCAAGAGAATCGCTTAAGCCCAAGAGTTTGAGGTTGCTGTGAGCTGTGATACCATAGCACTCCACTGAGGGTGACATAGTGAGACTCTGTCCCCCCCCAAAAAAAAAGATAATAGGGTGACGCCTGTGGCTCAGCGAGCAGGGCATCGGCCCCATATACTGAGGGTAGTGGGTTCAAACCCAGCCCTGGCTGAACTGTAAAAAAAACATAGTAATAATAATAAATAGATAAATAAAATGGGCCCTCTGCTGCAGACTTTTGAAATAAAACCCAAACATGCAAAGTTGAGCTTTCAGGCCTACTGAAGGAACAGACTGCTTTCTTAACTATGCTCTCAAAAAAGAAAGGCTCTGGGATCAGGAAGTGTGGATGGCCTGTCACTGCTGAATTAACAAAAATAGTATTTCCAGCATTTTCCCTTTTATTTAGTCATTTTTATTCAGGGGAACATTTGCTTTAAATCGTAGGATGCAGAGGATGAGAAATGCTAACCGGGCATCATGGACCTTGTCCCGGTCATGTGTGCATTTGCATATTCCTTTCTTCAGGCAGCAGGTGCCTGTTGGACACCTACCCCTTATATCACAGAGGAGGAACCTCTAGGGCACCTTAACTTTCAGTGAGCTGAATCAGAATATCTGGTGAGTTTGCCCTCTTAGGTCTTGGATGATGGGTTTAGAGGCTTCTCATCCTCCTGTAGAGGAGACTTCGCTTCGTCATGTAGAGAGTTTGTTCTGTGTTGCCTTGTGTTTTGGTTACTTGTGGACCTGTTTTCTAAGGACTGTGAAGACAGACTCATCCCCTGCCCCCTTGTTTGATACCCAGTTCCTGGTATTCACACCCTTTAGTGTGGACAGGATCTCTGACTTGCTTCTAACCAATAGGCTCCGGCAAAGGTGAGGGGATGTCATTTCTGTGGTTGTGTTGGGTTAGACCCCATCTTGCTAGCAGATTCACTCTAGAAACATTTCTTCATAGTTTGGTGAAGTGGTTACTCTGGGAAAGCCCACTTGGCAAGAATTTGGTGGCCTCTGGGAGCTGACGGTGGCTTCTAGCTGAAGGCCTACAACCATGTGGAAATGAATTTTGCCAACAATCTGAGCAAGCTTGGAAACAAGTTCTTCCATGGTCAGATCTCCAGATGAGAACACAGCCCATCCAACATCTTGATTGCAGCCTTGTGAGGCTCTAAGCTAGTGTTTCTCGACCTTCCTAATGCCACGGCCCTTTAATACGGTTCCTGTGGTTTTGACCCACAGGTTGAGAACCACTGTTCTAAGCAAAGAACGCAGCACTCTGACCCACAGAAAGTGTTAGGAAATAAATGCAGATTGTTTCAAGCCATTAAGTTAATAGTAATTTGTCACACAATACAAGACTGTACCATAGCACTTGATGCAAGGGCTCACACTAAGTTGATTATCAATGAATATGTTGTGGTGAGTTTCTCTTTCTTTTATGACTGTATTTCAAAATAACTGGCTAGGTGCTCTCTGTTGGGTGGTCATATAATTTATATTTCAAAGCAGAGCACTTTGGGGAGGGTAAGGGGGTTGCTATTATTAATTTACTTGGATCTATAGGTGTGATCTAGGTCAGAGCCAGGCACACTGGGAGGTGTGGTTCCCCCCCATGATAATTGCACTGTTTGTAGTCCATGTTTTCCTTGCCCGTTTGTCTCGTGGATCCATTGTTTCCTTTATTATTTTCCTTCTGAATCTATACTCTTTCTTCCTGCTACCATCCCACCTGGTCCTGGCTTCTGCCTGGAGTGGGGTGGAACGCCGCCATGTTCCTGATTGTGACAAGGCTGAAAGAAGTTACCAGGGTGGCAGGTGTGTCCAGCCTCTGTGCAGCATAGGGGTAGCTGTATAGCCCAAGCGGGTGTGGAGGGAGGCTGGGGTGGAGCTGTTCAGAGGAATTTACTAGAAGCAGTTGTGGGTGGGCAACAGTTAAGTGGCTCTTTTCAGTATATGAGCATATTCTGGAAGTTGTTTCAGTCTGTCCTTGGTGTTTTTATAGTATTTGGCTTTGGTCGTGGGGAGGGGCTTGCTGAGGCTCCACCTCCTGTGCGTCTTCTTTTTGGAGTAGACTCTGTAGCTTCTGACACATGCATTCAGAGGGCCTCTCTCCACACAGGGGGAGAAGTTTCCCTTCCCCACCACCCACCAGCATCCGGCTGAGTTTTTCATTTTTTTTTTAGGAGTCAGCGTCTCACTTTACCTCAGGCAAGTCTCGAACTCCTGAGCTCAAGCAATTCTCCCTCCTCAGCCTCCCACAGTGCTGGGATTACAGGCATGAGCCACCGCGCCTGGCCTATTACTTCTTCTTAAAGCTTGACTGGAATGGTAAAGGAATAGCAGGCCAAACCTCTGGAAGCCTGTGGAGCTTGGCCTGAAACTTCCTAATACAACTGGGAACATCTTCGAAGCCTTTTTGAACAGCTTTATTGAGATACAGTTTTCATGCCATAGAATTCACCCACGTTAAGTGCATAATTCAGTAGTCTTTAGTGTGTTCACAGAGTTGTGCAGTCCTCACCACATTCTAATTTTAGAGCATTTTGTTACCCCAAAAGAAACCCCATAGCTGTCAGCAGTCACTCCTCATTTCTTCCTCCACCACCTCCTGTCCACCCCTCCAGCCCCTGGCAACCACTAATCTACTTACTGTCTCTGTGGATTTGCCTCTTCTGGACATTTCACATAAACAGAATCATATAATATGTGGCCTTTTCTGACTGTTACAGCCTCATTTTTGAATGTTTTTTTTTCTTTTTTGAGAGACAAAGTCTCACTTTATCGCCCTTGGTAGAGTGCCGTGGCGTCACACAGCTCACAGCAACCTCCAGCTCTTGGGCTTAGGCGATTACTCTTGCCTCAGCCTCCCGAGTAGCTGGGACTACAGGCGCCTGCCACAACGCCCGACTGGTTTTCTGTTTTGCAGTTCAGCCAAGGCCAGGTTTGAACCTGCCACCTTCGGTATATGGGGCCGATTCCCTACTCGAGCCACAGGTGCTGCCCCTCATTTTTGAATCTTAAAAACATTAATACAACATCAGCACTCTAGCTCACAATATACCCTTCTTCCTTTTAATAGAAAGACAGAAAGAGTTTTGGAAATTGCAGCATGTAAAGTGTTTAGCCCCCTCTGAGTGCCCACGAAGACCTCAGTGTGAAAGGGGCAGACCTAGACAGTTCTGACAACATCTGGAGGTCTTTCCATCCAGAGCCAATAAAAATCCCAAAGTAGGACAATTTGAGTCGATGATGGGAAAATGATTAACCTTCTCTGAGCATCTGCTGCTAGCCAGGCACCAGCTGAGTACCTTGGGGGAGGAAAGATGGCTGAAGGTGCCAACCTTGAAGTAGGTTCATCACATCCCTGGTGGAGATTGTGTAACTGTCAGCGAAGCAGCAGAGCGTAACCAGCATGGCCGAGAGAACCCTCCCAGCCTATAGGATGCAGCAAAGGTCTCCACTCATGAGGGCTTGGGACAGGATTTGGGGAAGAGGACACCAGGCAAAGAGATGGGTGCGAAACTGCAGGACAGCTCCAAGGACTTCTCAGAGGAGGAAGGTTTGAGCAGAGAAGAGAGGGGGACAGACACTCAGGGTGGTTAGGGACAACTGAATACATCCCACTCTGCTATTTCCACCTCTTTCTGGCTCTTCCCCTTTGGCTGAAGGGGAGGGCCTGAGAAGGAGACCTTGCCTTTTTTTTTTTCTTTTTTTTTTGAGACAGAGTCTCATTCTGTCACCTTGGGTAGAGTGTCATGGCGTCATAGCTTATAGTAACCTCAATCTCTTGGGCTCAAGTGGCCCTCTTGCCTCACCCTCTCAAGTAACTGGGACTATAGGCATGTGCCACAACACTCAGCTAGTTTCTCTATTTTTAGTTGAGATTGGGTCTTGCTGTTGCTCAGGCTGGTCTCAAACTGCTGAGCTGAAGCAATCTACTCACCTCGGCGTCCCAAAGTGCTGGGATTATAGGCGTGAGCCACTGCACCCAACGAGACCTTGTCTTTGTCTGCATCAGTTGACATAGACCCCTTGGTTGCCCTGAACCTCCAAATCACCCTCGGCAATTTTTCTTTCCTAATTAAAATCAGTGATAAATACAATGACAAGTTTAAAACATATATTGACTTTAGTTTCTGTGTGTTTAAATAAGAAAATTGTGTGCATACAAGGCTCCTTTAGCCTTGTACCAAAATAGGCTCTCTGGTTCCTCCATCCTTCGTTCTCCAAATAGAAAACAAGTAGCACAGACACAACAGGCCTCTCTCCTAGCTGTACACTCTCTGTTCTGAGTTAAGAGGCAGAGAGAGGTCTTTGTGTTTGTTTGTTTGTTTTGAGACAGAGCCTCAAGTTGTCACCCTGGATAGAGTGCCGTGGCATCACAGCTCACAGCAACCTCCAATTCCTGGGCTCAAGCGAGTCTCCTGCCTCCGCCTCCCAAGTAGCTGGGACTACAGGCACCCGCCACAACGCCCGGCCATTTTTTGGTTGCAG
>CAUYRH010047928.1:0-11221 GCA_963574655.1 Perodicticus potto | reverse complement strand
CACAATAAAAATCCTGAAAGAAAGCATAGGAAAAACACTGGAAGATATCAGCTTGAGGAAGGACTTCATGAAGAAGACTGCCATGGCAATTGCAACAGCAACAAAACTAAACAAATAGGTCTTAATTAAACTCAAAAGCTTCTGTACAGCTAAGGAGACAGCAACCAAAGCAAACAGACATCCTACCCAATGGGAAAGGATATTTGCATATTTTGAATCAGACAAAAGCTTGATAACTAGGATCTATAGAGAACACAAATTAATCCATATGAAAAAAGCCAACAATCCCATATATCAATGGGCAAGAGACATGAATAGAACCTTCTCTAAAGAAGACAGACGAATGGCTAACAAACCTATGAAAAAATGCTCATCATCTCTAATTATTAAAGAAATGCAAATCAAAACCACCCTGAGATACCATCTAACTCCAGTGAGAATGACCCACATCACTAAATCTCAAAACTGCAGATGCTGGCAAAGGAAACACTTTTACACTGCTGGTGGGACTGCAAACTGATACAACCTTTTTGGAAGGAAGTATGGAGAACTCTCAAAGAACTCAAGCTAGACCTCCCATTTTTTATTACAATCCCATTACTGGGCATCTACCCAGAAGGAAAAAAATCCTTTTATCATAAGGACACTTGCACTAGGCTGTTTATTGCAGCTCAATTTACAATTGCCAAAATGTGGAAACAGCCTAAATGCCCACCAACCCAGGAATGGATTAACAAACTGGGGTATATGTACATTATGGAATACTATCAAGCCATTAAAAAAAATGGAGACTTTACAGCCTCTGTATTAACCTGGACGGAAGTGGAACACATTATTCTTAATAAAGCATCATAAGAATGGAGAAGCATGAGTCCCACGTACTCTATTTTGATATGAGGACAATTAATGACAATTAATGACACAGTGGGGGTGAGGGAAGAGGAGAGCAGAGAGAGAAAGAATGAGGGAGGGGTGGGGAAAGGAAGAGCAGAGAGAGGGAAGAAGCAGGGGAGGTGGGCTCTTGGTGTGTGCCACACCTTTTGGGGGCAAAACACGATTGTAAGAGGGACTGTACCCAACAAATGCAATCAGTGTAACATGGTTTCTTGTACCCTCAATGAATCCCCAACAATAAAAAAGAAAAAAATAAAAAATAAATACATATACATTAGATCTTTTCATCATACTCCATTCATCTTTCTTGATTTCTTCTGTATGTTTTGATGTTTTCTTTCTGCATTTCAATTCGTATTTACATTAATATCTATCCTACTAATCCTTTTTTCTCTTGTGTATAATTATTGATAATATTATCAATAACTTTTTATTTAGAGTTGTTTAATCCTTCACTTGTATACATTCCATTTGACTCTGGTCATGCTTTTCAGTTCTCTATAAATATTCCCTTCTTAAAGGATTTTTTTTCCTCACAGATTGACAGAGTAAGAGCAGATCAATCTTGTTCTAAGAATGAAGTGATTAGAAACTTTGTGCTAGTCTCTAAAAAACTTAGTTTATGCCAATATGCTTTGTCTTGTAAAATATAACCCTTCACTGGTCTCAGGCAAATTTATGGTGTTATCGGGGCCTTCCTTGCTCAGCTGAGGTTTTTGACAAAAGTCTCAAAAGAAAATAAGGAGATACCTGTGTTCATTTTTCTCAGATTCTTTTCCTTTTTGCGTATTAAAATTCTACTGTCCTTATTATTCCTGAATATGAGAAATAGAAGCCATGCATAGCAGAGAAATCTGGTACAAACATTGTTTTATTTTGCTCTATTTAAGAAGACCATCTGGACAAAGAAGAGGACCACAGGAGACTAAGATGAAGTGTGAATATTGGATTGGTAGGAAATCATGAAAAAGTAAACAGCTTACCTGACAGAGTTATGAAAATCAAAATAAATGAAGCTGAGAGACCCCCAGTGTATGAAGGTTTTGGAGAGAAGCCATGAATGTGTCTTATGAGAAAGATAGTCAACTTAAAACATCTAAATTAGATATTCTGAACATGTTATGGCACGATGAATCAAGAAAGAAAGTGTGGTAATTTTTTTCTCTCTTTCACCATAACGCACACAAATATTTCCTAGTAAACAATGCCACCTTGAAATATTTGATAAGCCTGGAATGTGTAAAGCTCTCTAAGGCGAGTAAAAATGTCTTTTTAACTGCCTTTTTATATCCATTTCATTGTATGAGTAAGCTTAACTATCAGAAGACTGCTTAAGTTTTAGACGTATTCTATTTTAGATAGGTTTTATAAAAGATAATTTTGAATTAATTTATTTGTATTACCTTACAGTGATAGAATTTCTTTAGCTAAAGTTAAATATCCAGGGAATTATTCAAAAATTCAGAAAGAAAAAGGTAAACATAAATGAATAGAAAACAAAATTTGAGTTTCTTATTTGCTGACTTGGCTGTTGATTTAAAGGTAATTAGTGAACATATTATTGGTCTTTGGTTTTCATTATCATGTTACCTTTGTGAAGCAGGCTTAGAATTTGTGACCTCTACTCTGATTCTGTATGTTCTACCCTGCTTATTTAAGCTATTTTGAATTGCATACAGTGCAGAATGTTTGCTAACTCACAGTAAACTGTAGTGCTGATTTTATAAGGGCAATTCAATGTACAAATCATCTGTTCCTCAAATTACTATTCCTATCACATTCAGCCAAAACTTCTGTTTATAACCTTAGTGAACTCTACATATTCAGGTAAATTATAAAGTAATAATAATGTTTCAATATGAATTACTTAAGCTTTTTTCTTCTCAGCTGTATTAACAGAGCAATCCTTCTACAATTAGAAACACAGATTCTAGCAATCCTTCTACAATTAGAAACACTTATAGATTCTAAATATACTGTTAGAGAAAAAGTAGCTTTGATGACTGATTCTGCTTTTAATACTCACTGGAAATGACAGCTTAAAAGTAAAAAAATTGCTTTAGACTAATAAGTACACTCCTTGAACTTATACTGCAATTGAAAGTTTCATAATACTTGTTAACTTTTACAATTTTAAAGTTACTTATATTTTATATATGTCTGCATTTCCTAGTTTCCGCAAGAGTGAAAGGTTGATAGAAAGGTTGTTCTGAGGTATTTTAGCCTGAAGGGGAGCAGCAATCACCAGCAATCTAATAATAAAGCTTGTATTTAAGAGATTAGTTTTCTAGGAAAATTTTGCAGACCTAAGATGTTTGAAGAGTTTTAATAAGTAGTCAAACTTTGGGATACTTATTAAACTCTCGGCATATTGAGAATTTTTCATAACTATCAATATCTCATAGTCACCCTTTGATCCAATGTAAAAAGACATCAATATGGACTCAGAGTGAAATTTCCCACCTTGTGTTCCACAGCAATTCTACAAAGTATTTGCAGATCACTCTATCTTATGCATACACACGAGTGCTATAATCATAATACTTTGTGACTTATTTTTTCTTGACTATAGTTTTTACTCAGAATTTATCATATGTTCAATTATTACTGATTCTCCAAGTGAATGATATATATGCAACATTTTCAAAATGTATCTAGGTACAGTTCACTTTTTCCAGAACATCTTTAAAAACTAGGATTTAGCAGGGCCTATTTAGAAAACATTCTTTTAAGACTATGGTTTTGAAACCAGCCCATTGTACCCCATGATTGCATTAATGTATGCAGCTATGATTTAATAAAAAAGGAAAAAAAAGACTATGGTTTTGAAATGACTGAAGTGGTGGTTTACATTTCCACCTCAATTACGTAACATCCTGCTTTATAGGAAAAAAGTCACATTTCTTTCCTTTGGAATAATATAATGTGTTTGGATGTGTGTAATCTATGAAAACACATTATACTATGTGGGGTCAATACCACGTAATTTGTCATATGAATGGCCAACCTATCATGTAGCCAAAGACATTCTCCCAAATCTTTTAACTTGTATTAATTTATTTAATTCCCACAATAATATCATGTGTAAAGTAAGTTATTGACTGTGATTTACAGAAGACAAAAATGACAGACATTCAAAATATCTTGACTGAATCTTAGAGTTAGTACATTGAGAGCTTAGAATCAATTCACGGCATTTGACCCTAGCACCCAAAAAACACATTGTTTTTCGCTAGTCTAGAAAGCCATTTGCCACCCAGCATATTACATTTGATAGTTCAGGGGCAAAATATCACACACATACTGATGACAAAAATAATATTTTTACATAATTCCAAACTTTGTAACTAAATTAATTAAGTAAAAAATAAATAATCAAAATGATGTCTCAATTATAAATCCAAGATAGAAGTGAGAGCACCAACACATTAGAACTGAGACAGTAGGTTTGTTGCTGAAGTAATATTTATGAAAATATATGTCCTTTTATAAAACATGTATAATCTTTGGAAAAATGATTACATTGATAGAATGCACATTATTATTTACAAAGGCTCCTCAGACGGCAGGCTTCAAAGTAAGCTGTTAAGTGAACTGTGAACTCTCCCAAAGGAAACTGTTAAGTAGAACGGGTGATGCCACTGGTTCTTGTGTCTGATGATTTCACGTATGTAAATTCTATCTTCCTTAATGAATAGTAAGCTATTTGGGGGCATTCTCACTTGTTCTTAGGAATACTTTATTTTAATCGACTAGTATATCTAATGAAACACCAAGTTTGTAAATGTTAATGAATACTTCTTTAAATCATTAGTGGATGTAATTATGGCCATAGGCAAAAGCAGACATTAAAAAAAATGAAAGAAAGAAAGAAAGAAAAGCCCTGACATTTAGCACATAGTAGTGACTTAATAGATTTTGGTGTCTAAAAGTGATTTTTAACATATAATAATTTATAAAATGATACTTAACCTCAATGAAAGAATCTTGTCAAGTATAAGTTATACATATATAATTAGTGGGATTTTTAAAAAAAAAATCAAAAGTAGCTTAAATTTTAAACTAAAGACAAAAGAAAGGACCAGCTTGAAGTGGTTATAAAAACATCATTGTGAAGAATCAAAATGTTAGATTTTTAAATAGAAAACAGCAAATAGAAAATTTTAAAAAAGGAAAGCAGGCTCGTTACAATATCAGAGATCACTAGTTAGCAATACTACACCTCCGTTTTTTTTAGTCAAACATTTTCCCATTGGCTTCTTGCAGATTTGAAAAGTTTGTCTGATGTTTGATTAAAATATGTCAAAGATTTTTATTAAGATTAGCTTTATTTTTCTTTACCTACCAAATCAAGGAAGAATATACAATAAAATTAATAAAATTGACAAGTCTATTAGTACTGAGTATGAAATATATTGTTCAAATGTTCTTTCAAATGTATTATTTTCTTTAATGGGTTTTTAAAATAACTATTTGAGAAATTAAAATTAATTCACACAACTTATAATTTATTTTGTGTGTATGTCTTACTGAATTAGATCATAACTACACAAATGTGTACAGAGAATCTGTATGAGCTATACTTAGTGGAAAGTGACTCACTTTCTTTTAATATCCATAAGAATAATAGTAATTGTAATAGTAAGAATGTAACATTCTACCATTCTGAGTACAGAAAATAAAAAGTAATGGTTTTTTAATATTAACTGATGTTATTGAAATATGATTTTATTGTTAATTAAACTAAATTAATAATCTGAGCTTTATTCTACTCCTAAATAGCAACTGAATTTGAATCTTTAGGAGATACAGTAGTTTCATTTGGAGATCCATAACTTGTTCAAGACAATTTTAAAGCAGGAATAAAGGGTGTAACCTTGATTTCTACTTGAGCAGAACAAGTTGGCAGTAGTTATGGCAGTACTAAAATTCACCAGATGTTTTTAATGAACGCTATTAATTCTCTATTTTCTAATGACATTAATTGTTTAATACAGAAAAGGAAAGATATGCCCTGTGAGAGAGAAGATTCAAAGAAGCTGTTATTAGAATAGGTTTCTTTCCATAATTTGAGAAACTGGAACTTTGTAATACATGTTATCTTTGGAAAGAACCGGGTATGCTTAAAAGAATATTAGCAAGTTGTGTGGTCTACATATAGATAATGACAAAAGTTGTTAATTTTCATACAAAACCTGTTTTATAAGAAATTGTTCTTAAGCAAACGTGTAGTAGTGAATGGCTTTTATGATTTCTACATAGGAAAAAATAAGTGACTGAATTATTTTGAAGGCTTCTAAATTGTCCTTATTTGTATTGTAAGATTAATATTCACAAGTGTCTAGTGACTGCAAGATTTTTAGATAAAACTTTTCAACATTATTGAATCCATTTAAGTATATATTGATTTCTCCTGAATTTATTGGCTACCTAATAATTTTCATTGCATGAGACATCTCTTGAGATATATCTCAACTAATTATTTTTAAGCATGCTTTTAAAGAAACGAAAAAAATTAGAATTCATCAAGCTCTAAGTAGTATAACATATACAAATTGGAAAATCATTCATTTTTTAAATGACATTTTAAAAAAGCTATTGTTTTTAAATTTTATATAGAAAAAGCTTAGTGTCATTACATGTTTTGTTTCTACAGTGAGTAAATGTCAGGTATGGGAGAGACTTGAATGCCAGTCTTTAATATGGCTTTTCCTATACAGAATTCTTTTTTCTTTCTGTTGGTGGTCAGGGGTCCCCATTCCCTAAACCCAGTTGACCTGGTTTGATAACTGGATGAGATAGAAAGTTCTATCAAGGCATAGTGGTACTGAAAGCAAAAGCGACTAGAAACTGAAAATAAAATAGGAACAACACAGGTAGTATGAATAGTAAATAAATCCATAATCCAGGTGAAAAATGGTGAGGTTTTCCAAAGGAAGTTGGCAATGGCATGAATCAAGGATTATGTCCAGATTTTTTGACTCAAATAACATAATAAATGGTGGTGCCATTTGCTGACTTGGAAAGACTGTAAGAGGAAAAGTGCACTATATGAGGAAAGTGATCTTATGTATTATTTTTCAATCCAATACTCCCCAAGAAATCGAATTCTGCAGAAATTTATTGCAAATTAAAATCACAACATGTTTTCCAAAGACGGTTTTTATTCTTTCTCTCTTTTATATAGTTTTATGTTGATACAATGCAGTCAGTACAGCAAACAGACTTTCATCCATAGTCCCTGTAAATAAAAAGAAATCATAATTTCCATAGGCTTCAAAAATATGATTACTAAATGTTTGAGAGCCCTCAATAACATTTACATTCTGATAAAATTGTTGAAATTTCAAAACTATTGGGTATTTAAATAACTAGTTAAATTATATAAATAGTTAAATTTATAGTATTAAGTATATCGTATTAAATTTACAGTAGTAAATATATAGTATTACATAGTTAAATTTTTTCAGCTGAAGAAGATACTTTTGAAGAATACTAAATGGTTTCAATTCATCATTTTTGGCAGCTAGCCAATAAGAACTCTTAAAGTCTTACACTCTAAAAAAAATCCCTAAACAAAAGTAAGCCCAAGAAAAATGGAAAAAGGAATTTGTAGATAACTCCATTTTATTTTGCAGGGATAACACCTTTTTACATGCAGTGCTCTACTTTTTGTGATTAGAGCTTGATTAATACTTAACCAGTACAGTATTTTCTTAAAATATATTTATTTTAGGAGTTTCTATAATAGAATGGTGGGAGTCATAATTTGTTGATTTTCATAGATGATTTGCATGGTATGATTATTTGGTTGTGTATTATACAGCTCATTTTTATAGTTTTATATATATGAATGTTTTTAATTGAAATATCTTTCTTTAAAAAGCGTATCTGTCTAGAAGATAAAACGCATAGCTACACAAAAGAAATACTGATTATTAAATACAATGAATACATTTGCATTAGGAGGTAGAAATCTTTGTTTCTAATGGAATCAGCAGTTTTTCTCTAATTAAGGTATGCTTACACTCTGTCAAAAATTGTCATCTCATTAAATGAGGGCAGAACTAGTGTTCTCTCCCTGTAGTTATTTCAAATTCTTCTAATTTTATTCTGTGACTATTTTATCAGCACGAACTAGAAAATAATAGATACTAGGTTTGAAAATGAAAGTGTTGAAAATTTAATTACTTATTAAGACATGCTTTAATGTTTGTTTTGTAAAATGTGAAATTCCTTCCTTACAAGCAAAATAACAATTGAGTACAGTGTGTATAAGAATATTGTTCTTTGCCTTGGACCTAGTTCACTCCTTGTCAATGAGCCCAGCTCTACCCTCCAATTAGCTAACATTCTTAAAAGAGCTGTTAGGCAGCCTCTAACTTTTCTCATCCCCTTCTTAAAACTCAGTCAAAACTTTCAGCTCTTACTTCTATTGCTCCACGTAAACTACCCTTGCCAAAGTTACCAAGGACCTCACTTTTGCTAAATCTAATGGTTAGCTGTCAGATTTCATTTTATTTAAATCAACAGCTGCATTTGTCGTAGTAAATTACTTCCTCCTATTTAAAGGAAAAACTTCATTTGGTTTCTAAGATATCAAATTCCTCTGGTTTCCCTATACCTCACAAAATTGTTCTTCCCTCACTTAATTTGCTGATTATTTCTATTTCCCAGTTCTTTTAAGGTCTTGTTCCTGCCTTTCTTTTCTTTTCTGGGTATACACATTCACTTAAAGAGCTCTTCTATTTCCATGCCTTTAAATTACCTTCATAAGATGACAGCACCCAAATTTATGTCTCTAGACTCTACCAAATGCCTACTCTAAATCTTTATTTCTGTATATATTAGAGACACAATCTTGGCAAAGCCACCACTGAGTTTCTGATCTCAAATCAAAAACAAAAACACAGGCAAAAACTTACTTCTTCTGCCATGATCCTATCTTCTTTAATGGCTACTTTACACTTCCATTTGCTCAGAGTCAATATTAGGCTCATATTTTTCTCTAACAACAGAGATATATAGATAAGAAGGAAGACTCTCATTTATTACTAATTTGGGTAATTGTGTTCACCCAGCTTTATTATGGGTCATTTGAAATACCTTGACAAAATAAGCTAAGTCTTTTGATGAGATAGATCAAAAACTGCAGTGGGGCACTACAGCATCTGTATTGCACAAAGAGCTGCCATCTCTAGAAATTTTGTCTGTCACAAATACGGATGTACAAAAAGAACATTTCTTCAATAATTGAGGAAGTTTCAGTACATTTATGTACATGCACAGTGCTTACACACAAGTAGGATGATGCACTTTTGTGGAGTCAAATTTGCGCAAAATGAATAAAATGAATTTAGAACTCTATAAAGGTTTCTACACAATTTTTATCTATGGTAGTGGAAATGATGCAAAGATTAAATACAGAGCATAGCAATTGTAAAAAAAAAAAATGCTAGCAATTTAAATAGTGAAAAGCAAGCTAAAAAAGCAAAGAAAACTAAAATAAACAAAAACTCTAAAAAGAAAATCCAGGAAATAAAAAAGTCTATTACAGGGATAGATTCTGGGCAATTCCTTGGAGGTAGTTCATAAGAGCTAGCTGATTTTCATGATCATTAACTATATTTTGTAATTTTTAAAAATTATTTGTTATTAAATCATAACTTTGTACATTGATGCATTTATGGGGTTCAGTGTACTGCTTTGGTATACCATGTTAACTGCTTATATTGAACTAAGTAATAATTACACTCATAATTTTATCACAGTTATGCTCACTTCTTAATGTATTGAATATGTGACAATATGTTCTCATTCTTTCTTTACTTGGTGCTTTTCTTTTTCAAATTTTTCTATAATTGGATCTATACCAACATGAATATTTACTATTAAATGTTCCCATCTTCATTTAATACAAAGGATGATTTTCTATGCTATAGTTTTTTAAGTACAATGAAATGAAAGATAATAATCCCATGACTCTGAAATATTATCTTAATGATGAAAACATCATAGGTAAAAGAATGTCCTTCCAATGTGTAACTCCCTTACAACTCCTTCTACCTGCAACCATACTTTTCCTCTTCCAAAGAATATGATAAGTCTTTGTTACATTACATTTTATGTACAAACCATATATATCTAACCTTAAGTTGTGGTTTATTATTTACATAAATATTTCTATTTTTAAATAAATTTTTTCCTTCCATGTATGAAAATTAGTTTATGTATATCTAGTATTAAACATATTATAGGTTTCTTGGATTAAATCTAATGGAATTTTAGCGATTTTAAAATGAGGAATCAAATTAAGGTTGTTATGAGGGAAAAATATATGTGGAAATGTGTAGCAACCTATGTGATAAGATATATAGCAACTTTTGTAATAATAGGCTATGTAGCAGCTTATGTAACAACATATGTAGTGATCTGTGTAACAACCTATGTAGCAACCTATGTAACAAGATGTGTAGGAATTGGACAGCAGGCTTGCAGAGACAAAGTGGCAATTGACTGGGACAGTGGGCTTACAGAAGAGGGGGGTATAGTTACCATAGCTTTCCATTGTTGGAGTAAGTCATGCTCCCATAGGTTAATGGCTATATCAGCCTTGTATGGCTGAATTTAAGCATGTTGATTATCCTATCCTAAACAGGTTAAAGGCAATGTCCTTTGAAAAACTGAATTTAAAGTTCCTATACCCGTAAAAGTAACATCATATTTGTTTAGGCCATCCCTTAGGCCATTGATTTAAAGCCATAGCGGAAACATCTGTGCCAGTATCTAACAGGCCACTAACGAATATATCTTTCAGGGCGAGTGTCAGTTGAGGCCTATTCTTATTAATAGATATTTGCCAAAAAATACTATTTGTACGTCCAAGATCATTGGTACGTTTATTATCAGTTTAATTCAAGGCAGACGCAGCAACTGGGCAATTTTTTGTCCGGCTAAAATTTGAGTGGGTTGGTTTACTGAGATCGGGATTTGTATTTCCCCTACAAAGTCACTATTGGTAACACTTATGTGGACTAGCACCCCATGAGATGTTAAACTACTTTTTCCCAGCAATAGCCCAATAGAGTCTGACAGAATCGGACTGCATATTCCTGTTCTTAATTTCTGTATTCTTATGTTGGGAAATAAAAGAACATTTTCACGTGTGGGCAAATCTAAAGCATTACTGATGCCGGAATTTCAGGTTCTTGGTCTCGGTGATTTGAAGAATAAACCCGCGGACCACAGATCAGTGGTAAGACAGAATTTATTTACAGAAAAGAACACAAAGGACACTAAAGCTCCTGATAGAGAGAGAGCGAGAGAG
>CAUYRH010047926.1:0-15319 GCA_963574655.1 Perodicticus potto | reverse complement strand
ATGAGAACACAGAATTAGAACGGAAAATGCATGGCTAGAGAAGAGGTACTTGAGGAAGAAAGTTAGACCCTGGGCTCAGAAGTTAGTAAACACCTCCCAGACCATGAGGATTAACAAATGGTGCTGGGTGAACCAGCTGGCAACCTGTAGAAGACTGAAACTGGACCCAGACCTCTCACCATTAACTAAGATAGACTCCCACTGGATTAAAGATTTAAACTTAAGACACGAAACTATAAAAATACTAGAAGAAAGTGTCTTGAAGAAATCGGCCTGGGCAAATATTTTATGAGGAGGAGCCCCCAGGCAATTGAAGCAACATCAAAAATACACTACTGGGACCTGATCAAACTAAAAAGCTTCTGCACAGCCAAGAACACAGTAAGTAAAGCAAGCAGACAGCCATCAGAATGGGAGAAGATATTTGCAAGTTATGTCTCCGACAAAGGTTTAATAACCAGAATCCACAGAGAACTCAAATGTATTAGCAAGAAAAGAACAAGTGATCCCATCTCAGGGTGGGCAAGGGAATTGAATAGAAACTTCTCTGAAGAAGATAGGTGCACGGCCTATAGATATATGAAAAAATGCTCATCATCAGAGAAATGCAAATCAAAACTACTTTGAGATATCATCTAACTCCAGTAAGATTAACCCACATCACAAAATCCCAAAGCCAGAGATGTTGGCGTGGATGTGGAGAAAAGGGAACACTTCTACATTGCTGGTGGGAATGCAAACTAAGATGTTCCTTTTGGAAAGATGTTTGGAGAACACTTAGAGATCTAAAAGTAGACCTGCCATTTGATCCTACAATTCCTCTACTAGGAATATATCAGAAGACCAAAAATCACATTATAACAAAGATATATGTACCAGAATGTTTATTGCAGTCCAATTCATAATTGCTAAGTCATGGAAGAAGCCCAAGTGCCCATTGACCCATGAATGAATCAATAAATTGTGGTACATGTATACCATGGAATATTATACAGCCTTAAAGAAAGAGGGAGACTTTACCTCTTACATGTTTACATGGATAGAGCTGGAACATATTCTTCTTATCAAAGTATCTCAAGAATGGAAGAAAAAGTATCCAATGTACTCAGTCTTACTATGAACCCAATTTATAGCTTTCTTATGAAAGCTATAACCCAATTATCGCTCAAGAAGAAGGGGAAAAGGGAGAGGGAGGGAAATGGGGAGGATGGACGGAGAGAGAGAAATTGGTGGGACTACACCTATGGTGCATCTTACAAGGGTACATGTGAAATTTACTAGGTGTAGAATATAAATGTCTTAACACAATAACTAAGAAAATGACATGAAGGCTATGTTAACCAGTTTGATGAAAACATTTTAAATTGTATATGAAACCAGCACATTGTACCCCATGATTGCATTAATGTACACAGCTATGATTTAATACAAATAAATAAATAAATCAGCTAACACTTGTTTTAAGTGACAAGGAGCCAGCAACACAGATACCTTGACAAAAGCATTCTAGGCATAGGGAAGAACAAGCATAAAGAGACCTTAGAGCAGAAATGAACCCCAGGAACAGGAAAAGTTTCAGAGCGGCTATGGCGAGTGAGCAGGGCATGGAGAAGCAGGGACGGCAGAGGTCAGCTACTGCAGGAACTTTTAAGCCATGGAAAGGAGTTCGCTATTTGTTTTGATGGCAACAGGAAGTAAATGGAGGGGTTTATGCAAGAATATGATCAGATCAGATGTACTTTTTTTTAAAGAAGATCACTTTCAGGTCCATGTGAAGAATGGATGGGAGGATTGAGATAATGCACATAAAAGTCTTTAAAAAAAAAAAAGTTAAGGCAAAATCTAACCTGGAAACTGTGGCTGTCATTATATAAACAGCAATGCAATCTTCAAAAATAATAATGTATTGATGTTTTTCAAAGACTGGCTGAAACTTTGGCACTAGTAAAGGCATGTGGGTTGTCCGTGTTCTGAAACACTAAGTGACAGATCTTTGAAACAGAGGCAAAATGAAATCGACATTGGGCGTCAGTGGGTTGAGTCATCACTGGAATTCAAGCCATCTCCAGGCCATCTGTGTTGCCCCCAAACTCTTAACAAAGGCAAGTCTCTGGAGCTCAGAGCTATGACCATACCAGAATTCTGCTACCTAAACTTTCACGGTTGAATAGATATGAAACAAAACTTTTACCAAGAAAAGCTTAAAGGCTAGACATGGTGGCTCACACATGTAATCCTAGCACTTTGGGATGCCAAGGCGGGTGGAATTCTTGAACTCAGGAGTTCAAGACCAGCCTGAGCAAGAGTAATATCCCATCTCTACTAAAAATAATAGAAAGATTGGCCTGGCCCCATGGTGGAAACCTGTAGACCCAGCTCCTCAGAAGGCTGAGACAGGATGATCGCTTTAGTCCCTAAGTTTGAGGTTGCTGTGAGCTATGACACCACAGCACTCTACCTGGGGCAAAAAAGTGAGATTCTGCCTCAGAAAAAAAAAAAAAGTAAAAAGAAAAACCCAAAGATCCTCTCGTTTCAAAAAGAAGTGGCATTAGTGAGCCGAGAGATAGCAATGCAGCTTTTGAACTGAGAACAGACCACACTCCACAACTTTAGTTCAGTTTTGATGAAAATACAACCAGCAATGTCCTACAATGAAGGAGAAGTCATGAAGTCCTGCCCCAGGGGTCAACTGAACCCATTCTGGGTTCTCTGTCTGCCAATCTCCTTCCACTTAACAACCTATGTACTGGTAACTTAAGGCAGGTCTCACCTCCAAGGTGGCTGCCTGTTGATGAGAAATTTCCAGGGGTGTTCAAATAAGACAGAAAATGAAGAGGATGGATTATAAATATCTTTAAGGAAATCACTGATTTTGTTACTGGTCTTCAGTAAAAGGTTAAAGATTCAACCAATCAAGAATAATAGGCTCGGCGCCTGTGGCTCAACGGGCTAAGGCACCAGCCACATACACCTGAGCTGGCAGGTTCGAATCCAGCCCAGACCCGCCAAACAACAATGACGGCTGCAACCAAAAAAAAAAAAAAAAATGGCCGGGCGTTGTGGCGGGCGCCTGTAGTCCCAGCGCCCTGTAGTCCCAGTACTGGGGAGGCGGAGGCAAGAGACTCGCGGAGCCCAGGAATTGGAGGTTGCTGTGAGCTGTGATGCCATAGCACTCTATCCAGGGTGACAGCTGGAGGCTCTGTCTCAAAAAAAAAAAAAAAAAGAATAACAATAGCCACACACTATGAAAAACTAAATTTTTCTTCAGTTTGAGAACACAAATGACTAGAAGAACCCCAAGCTCTACAAACAGAAGATTTGGGTTTGAATCTGAGCTCCTCCTCTTGTTCCTTGGGTGACTTCTGGATCATTATCTGAAAAATGAAAGTCATATTGACCAGCACAGCTGATTGATGGGAGGATTAAAATGAGATCATGTTTGTAAGGCCCATTGTAGGTACCCAAGAAATGTGCATTCCGTGCCGTTTTTCCTTACTCTTTTCTCCCTTGAGGGCTACCCAACCACAATCACATCTTAGAAAGACTCCACCTGCTTACAACAGATGAAGTCTTCAAGGGAATGAGACTCCTTAAGACAGGACCTTGAAGAAATGTCCTGGGTCCCTAGGTTATTCCTAAGAAAAAGGATTTAAATTTAAAAAGCAACTACAAAGAATCTTGAAGCTGGTGCCTTAAAGAAAATTATAAGCACTCAACTTGTAAGAGAATTCATATTCATATTTTTTAAATGTGAAATAAATTCAGAGCTTTTGAAAAAAAAATAAGGTATGAGTCTTTTTCAAAAGAGGTTTTCAAAACTCAGAAGGCAGAGTAAATAGAAATTTAAAATAGGGTACAGGAGTCTATTGTCCTGGGCATTGTGAAGAATGAAGTCTGTTTGGTGTACTAGAGAGAACTGGGATGGGAGCCTATGTCTGCCCCCACTAGCTGAGTAACCTTTGGTAAATCGAATGTACCCCATCCCCTTGAAAGTAATGCTCATCTGTTAAGTGAGCTAATTAGCAGAGACCATCCCTACAGATCCTGTCAGACCCAGGATTTTTATATTTCTATGGCCCCAAGATCACAGGGAACTGAGAGGATGGAGTTAAGTATCACATTATTCAAGTTTTCATTTCTAGACAAAGCTGGAAGTTTCTGGATTTGGGGTGTTACAGCCAAGCTGGTGGGAAAGACATAGGGTTAAACCTGCAAGAAAGAACAAATACCAAGAGTGAGGAAAAAATGGAACCAAAGGGGAGAAGAAGGAGGAGCCACTTCGGCATAGTAACTGCCTCTGACAATGTGTTGATTGGTTAAAAATAAAGATGGAGGGTGGTGCCTGTGGCTCAAGGAGTAGGGCACCAGCCCCATATACCGGGGGTGGCGTGTTCAAGCCTGGCCCTGGCCAAAACTGCAAAAACAATAATAATAATAATAATTATAATTATAAAGATGGAGCAAAATCAGAGAAGGAACATGGGGAAAAGAGGGCATGCCTACCCCAAGCCCCCAAATGTTATGATTCAAACCATCTTATCAATGTAGTGGGGGGGCTCAGATTAATAGTGGGAGTTGGAAGGTTCTTGGAGATGTGTCATCCTGCTGAGCTCACATGGGAGACACAGCATGTAGCAAACTCAGGACTGGACTCAAGATCCCTGAGTTTTGCCCATTAATCTTCTTTCAACTGGGAGTTCTACAGAGTGGAATGTAGAGAGAAGGCTGCAGCACCCCCAGGGGGAAGGTCAAGGAACAAGAGCAAGGATTTCACAAGTTGTGGGTTTTCCCCCAAACACTGGCTCACACCATTACTAATCAGGTCCTCTTTAGAGTAGGGTGCTGGGAAAATGATCTCAGAGAGAGGCATAAATAGGCTCCTGTCTAGCGTCGGAGGGAAGCGACAGGTTTGGCGCTCTTTGGACCACCTCTGCCCTGCTTGCTCCTTGCTAGTCCTTCGGTGATTGCAGACCACGGACTGCAATGATGCCTTAGACTGCTGCTGGTAACGTCATCGCCTGAACTTTTGCCTGACCAAGGCACTCACATTACTGAATGTGCCTCAGACTTGTGTCATATTATCAGACAAAACCAAAAACAGACAAACGAAAATAACACTGCTAAGGCTCAAACTTCAAATTCTATAAGTAATAGCACCAATCCACATGGCTGCCATCCTTCAGCCCACCTTACATCCATTTGACTGTGAATGTAGCTCATTTGTAACTAGATTTAATGTAACTTAATTCTAATGTGCATCAATTCTATGATGCCCATCTTGGCACATCTGTCATCTGATATTTTGATGTCTAAAATTGGGAAGCATCTTACAATCAATAGTATGTCATAGTTTAATTGGCAGTGCTTTTTCTTTGTTATAATATAAAGTAATCATGTAGCATACAATTAGGGGGTATTAGACTCAACAAAACACAGTATTTAAAGTAGAAATGAAGAGTCATTCCATCACTATCTTCTGTAGGATACAGGAGAGTGAATTGTCCATTTCCCTTTCTTTTTTTTTTCTTTTTTCATTTCTCTCTCTCTCTCTCTTTTTCTCTCTTCTCATTCTTTCATCCCTTCTTTAAGATTTACCAAATGCCTGTGTAAGACAGGCACTATTCTAAGCCCAAGAGATGAAATGACAAACCCCTGCCTTCATGAAGGAGGGACAAAAATTGATCAAAAAGCACATAAACTATGAGTATAGAAAAGGGCTTCAATGGAGAGGAGCCTGGTGCTAGGAAAGAGTAGTCAGAAGAGGATAATGACCTGGTGAGGGAGACTTCCCTGAGAATGTGAAGAAAGAGCAGAGATACCATTCTTGAGGAGAAGTGATGGAGTTCAAAGGCAGGGCATTTTGTGCACAGGGAATTCCATATCCAAAGGGCTTTTGGGAGATGGAAGCAAAGCCTTGAAAAGGCTGTCACGGGAGCCCAGGGGAACAAACGAGGGGGAGCCAGTGGAGGGAGCCAGGTTATGGGAGGGCTCTATCTTCTCATCTAAACAATGATCTGGAAGCATTGAAGAGATAAAACCAAGGGGGGGGTGCGGTGGGGGAGGTACAATGTTCAGATCAAAACCAGCATTCTAGATGTCACGTGGGTCTCTCGGAGGGCGCAGGTTAGGAGACTACTGCAGTGGAACAGGTGAGAAGTGACAGGGCAATAGAGACCTGGGGCTGCTTCTACAGGCTCAGCCACACAGACCTCAGCTCTGCAGTGCAGCCCTTTCTGTACGCAGACTTTGCAGTGACATCCTGGGAGCGACACCCAGAGAATGAGGTCAGAATATTCAATAAAGGTTCCTGCTGCAGATGGGAGAGAACCGTGAACAAAGCATGACAGAGAAAGGGCATTGGGAGTTCACTAGAAAAAGAAGGAAGCAGAGCACCTACAGGGCTGCCAATCTCGCCCAGCCGGGACATTACGTGGCCAGCCTGGACCCCACCCTCTGAACTCTCCAACACTGAGTCAACCTAACGCACCTCTGGCTTGATCCTTATTAGATGCACCGAAGATGCCATTAACCAACTTAGGGAAGGTAAATGTTTATTTGAAGCCTGAAGAAAAAGAGCTTTGTATTTAAAGGGAACACCAAAAATCCTTAGGACCCTTTATTTTTTTCTTCCCCTTGGTGGGCAGATATTGACGTACAAATTGATCTTATTCCACTGGTCAGAATATGTCTATTTCCAGCCCTTGTACATCTACACTGTGAATTACGATTTGATGAAGCCATACGAACAACAAATAAAGTTTCAGTGTAAAAGTGCTATATGTTCTTAGGAAGGGAAAACATAAAACTTCAATCCATGGTTTATTAAAATCCCTAGGGAAGCACAATTTACAAAGCTAAATGCCAATACCTATAATTCACCCTCAGGATAACGCTAGGTACAGAGTAACTGCTATCTCTAACGGCATTCAGGTTTGGTTGCCCTTCAGAAGTACTGAAGATCTACCTCCTAATGGCTTTTTATATAAAAACAGTCTTTGATTGACAGAATCTAATCGCTAGAAGGGCAGCAAACAAAAGCTGGGGAAAGCACAGTTCCCTGTTAATTTTTTTTTTTCCTTGAAACCTCTACAGGCATCTGAACACATAGTTGTGCAATTATTTGCTAACTGAAGACGTTATTATTCTGTTACTATCTCAGAAAAAATAGTAACCTTTCCCAGCAAAGATAAAAATATGTGGGTTCTTTTCCCGCAGTTTATATATCTTAAATCTTAGGTCATTTTTATAGCCACTTTCTCCTCAACTCTCCCACCATTTATCTTTCCATTCTCAGGCAGGGCTAGTTTACTTAATACAGGAAGACCTTCACATAACTTTCTGGCATTAATTATTATGGTGGCACAAACTCCCGTGTGAAATATTTGCTGCAATGTATTCCACAGCCTATTAAAAAAAAAAAAAAACAGTGAAGGAAAAAAAGAGAAGGCAAAATGCTCCCAATAATTATTCACTATTTTACAAGAATTTTACATAATTAATTGAATTTGATAGTCAAGCATGGGGCCCCTTCTACAAGGCCTTGGGTTAATAAGCTCCTATAAACATTTTAAAACTGCTCTTGCAAGAAAGAAAAATGGTCCAGTTTCTTCGACAGGCTTTATCGTGAGAGCCGAGTCTAAGTCTGCTCTTGTTAGAGGTGCCTGCTGGCAATGGCATGAGGCTACGAAGCCATGTAAATGACGTGAGAAAGATACAGCCTGAAATGAGAATGAATAAGTGGTCCTAAAGAGTCCATCAGCGCATGAGATGACAAGCAGAAAGACACTGTGCCTTGCAGAGCTTTCTCCTCCTGCTCCTTCTTGTAACTACAAACAACTCTTTGTAAGCTTCCATTTGGAGACGTGAAACAGGGGAAACGTAGGCTAGGTCAAGAATGTAAGGGACAGTTTTGAGTTTAGCGTGTCTGGAAGGAAACTGACAAGGTTTCCATTTGAGAAGGTGACACTGCAGCCTGGTCTGGAAACCTCCTGGAGAGTGAGAGCATCAGCCATGGGTATCTCACTATCCGTTACCCCTCCATGGGGGATATCCCTGCGGTAACCTGGCTCACGCTGGCTTCCTTAACCTGCTAGTGCACACAGACCTGCCTACCCCCACCTTCCCCATCCCTTCCCTTGAAAACTCCCCTGGCCCCAGCTTCACAGGCTTACAAGGCAGGCCACACAGTGCCTGGCACACAGAAAGCAGCGAGAGGAAGTTAGATCACTGTGTGGCTGAATAAATGAATCAAATACAGACACTGGGGGAGTGTGGGAAGCTATCGTGGTTTAGAGGATGCTTCTGGAGTTAATCAGACCCGAAGTCGAATCCTGGCCACTCCTAACATTAATCTTGTGTTCTTAGGCAAGTCTTGAACATCTCTAACCTTCAGTTCCCTTGTTTACAAAATACGCTTGATCATAATACACACTTCACAAAATTATAAACAACATGTTTCAGTCAAATGTTCAACAAGCTACATATCCCAGTACCTGAAACACAATAGATCACTCAATGAATGTTAGCTTTTCGGGTGGCTTTGTGCAGACTGGAGTGTTTAAAGGAGTTATTCAGAAAAAACCCACTAAGGTGCAGCTTGCCATTACTGCCAATTAGTCCTGATGGATGATCCATTCATTTAGTAAATATTTTATTAAATGCCTACCATACCCTTATTCTGAAAAATATTTAGTAAAAAAAAAAAAATCCTACCCTCATAGAACTAGTAGTGGAAAAGACAGACTAAAAAATAAAACAAAAAAAACAAGAACACATAAAAAATATGTAACATTATTTATAAAGTAATTATGCACATAATTATTAATTCATTCATTTAGTATATATTTATTTACGACTGCTTTATGCAAAGATGTACAGTTTTTCCTGTTATTGTAGGGTAATAATTTTCAGCAAATATATACCTAAACTATCAAGAAATAGAGCAAAGGGGGCAGTGCCTGTGGCTCAAAGGAGTAGGGCACCGGCCCCATATGCCTAAGGCGGCAGGTTCAAACCCAGCCCCAGCCAAAAAAAACTGCAAAAAAAAAAAAAGAAAGAAAAAAAGAAAAGAAATAGAGCAAAGGAACAAATTAGTACTGTCTACATAGCTACCTCTGTAGCGATGCTCTTTTTGCATCATCCATATAATACAGGGCGGCCAAAAAATAGCCAGGCGTTGTGGTGGGCGGCTGTAGTCCCAGCTACTTGGGAGGCTGAGGCAAGAGAATCAATTGAGCCCAGGAGTTTGAGGTAGCTGTGAGCTATGACACCAGGGTGACAAAGCGAGATTCTGTCTCAAAAAAAAAAAAAAAAAAAAAGAATTTCATCTCTTAGTTCATATGCAATTTTAAATCACACACTATTTTCAATTGCACACAAACTTTATAGACACCTTGTATTTGCTTAGAAATGGTAAAAATTGTGACTACTGAGACATTCCAGGTTGGGGCAGGGGCTCTAGAAACCAAAACTGAGATCTTGGTTTTAGAATAACAGAGAGTCCCCATGAGTGCTAATTTTCACTTGGCATCACACAGAAATTCAGAGAACTGCTCGGGACCATCTGTTCAACTATGGTAATGAGGGATAGTGGGTTTCTTTGGGAAATGTGCCGGGACAGATGAAGAATTGGTTGCAGAAACAGGACCTTTGCAGTTTCAAGAACAAATGGAAGAAATTACCATCATGTCGTCTGCGGCCTGTCAAGCGGCAGGCCACAACCCCTTCTATCTCCTATTAACTACAAAATAAGTCATCAGCAAAATAGTAAACTTTAGAGTCAGGTCATGTTTTTTAGTGAACTCAAAATTTTCTATTCCTCCTCTCTGGAGCTCTTAGGAAAATGTGTCTATATAAGGGCTTTCATCAGCCATCAGGACATTTGCTTCCCATTTTAAGGGTTTGAAGGAAACCAGAGAGCACCAATTATACATTTATGGACCCTCCCACCCACACTCACACGTACACAGAAACTCGTACCTATACATGCACACCCACATTGGACACTCTCAAAAAGTTTATGGAGCATTTCTCTCCTATGCCTGGAGAGCAGACAAGACAGCTGGATCCCCCAAGAGAACATGCTAGAGATGGTTGGCTTTCCCATCTGAGATCTCTGGTGACAATCACTGGGACCATCTAAAGGCTGCCCAGAGATCACTCTCCTGTGTTCACAATGACCTAGACTTTCCTTCTTGCTGAACTTCCCTGACTCACAGTCACTACTACCAGATGCAACAACTCCAGCTCTCTTTTGCAAAATATCTGAATGTAGCTGACCCAGAACCTATGGGAAAATGGTAGAAAGAGAATAAATTTCATCATAAGTTTTTGGTATCAGCTGCTCATGATATGACATCTTTGGCAACCTAGATGTTTTTTGAACAAGCATTACCTCTTTAAGGACAGCTAGATATTAAGTGTGATATATAATTTATTCTAGAGGGTACTGGTTTATGAAGGTATGGGGAAACTGCCAACTTACCATCTGAACTGCAGTTATGGGTAATAACAAGGTTTATAATTTACATTTGAATTCTGTCTTTAAATTAATGAGGTATCTAACAGGCTTCCCAGCAAAAGGCCTTTTGTGCATATAACCCCTTGCCATCTAAAATAGAAACCTGGTCATATATTATAACTTTCATACTCTGGCCTCCTCATGGGAGTGCTTACATTATTTACTTAGAAACTAGCAAAAGACCAACTTTACAAAATGGAGCTGCCATCCTGTGTCCAGTGAGTCTTAGATACCAAGAAACATTTTTGGGAAAGAATACTCAAAGTAGTTAAAACTGAAAGTACATGTGTACAAAGAAATAAGCCATCTGAGAATATAAGTATGTTGTGGGTCACCAGAAAGACCTCCTGGGATGACCACAGAGTTGGTAATTTCAATGTGAGAATGTTGATGTTAGGAAAGGCTATTGTCAAGAAGTATTAATCTTCTTCCAATGGTTGACCTGAACTTACTATCCCTTGATACATCAGACAGACTGGACATTAGATTTCTGAGTTCAGAGGCTAGAGTGTTAGCCATTATACCACAGGACCCTTTAAAGGACATAGGACTTCTGCTGTTCAGTCTTGATCTCTCCTCCACAGACAGCCTCCAGCCTGGACCTCTACGTTTATCACATGCTATGGCCATGAATAGTCCATCTGGATTTTTCTTTTTTCTCTGGCCCAGGTATTTGATGTTCTACCAAATGCAGACATGCTCTTCTGCCTTGGAGCCTTCCTTTGTGACACTCTCCATCACCTGCCTTGAACTCAGGCCTGTCTTACAACTCAGCCTCCAACGTCCTTCATCATCCTCACTCCTAATAGAACATCAAAGAGGAGAGTCTGGAAAATCCTCAGGAAATCTTCACTCCTTCAGAAATTCACATGGGAAGGAAGACTAATGACTAGCATATGAGATACTGTTTTTGAAAACAAGGTTCATTTTTGTACCTTCAAAACAAACAGCAAATCCAACTGGGCCATCAAAGGATTCATTCATGGCAGCCCCTTGGAGCTCTGCTTTAATGAAAGGGAAACACTGTTTTGGGATCGAGCAAGTGTTTTCGTATAAGCACTTTGCTCTTCTCATTTTTTTGCAATCACCTAATTAATTTTATTAGTAAGCCCCTGTAACATGTTTCTCAGGGGTGAGAGTCATCCATCCACCCCCTAGTACTGGCAAAGATCTCAGTCAGACATTGGATGCAGCAGAGAACAAGCTGGCAATGACACCCATCCTGGCGGCACTAATATGTCACAAATTCTAAATTAGCAGAACATTCATTCATTATTATTTTTGCCATGCCTTGGGTAGTACAATTCTTTGTTCCAAAAATTATATCCAGTTTCAAGTTCAAATTCAATGTGTGCTAAAAAACAGATGAGAGTCTATCATCACAACAGACTCTTCTTCTTCTGGCCAAGTTCCCTTTATTCTTCCCATTCTAGTCCAAATGGCTCATCTCAAATGGCTTCTTTACTTTGCTGGACATAGTTTTGTCTCCCTCTTCTGTTTTCTTTCATCTCTCTGTATTCATGGCTACACAGTCTGTCAAAAGTTCACAAACAGCCATTTTTGCCTCTCTGCCCCCCTAATAGGCTTAAGCTCCCAGCAATGTGGTTCAGATTCCTAGAACTGTAATCTTCCAGCGCCCCAGAACATAACATTGCAAAGGAAGTGACTACAGAAACTAAAGTATGTTCTCAAAGGTTCCTGTGCTGTCCTCATGTAAATTCCACCCTTACTGTCCTACACACACAGTCACCATTCCCGTTTCTGCTAGGGGGGTTCAATAAACAATTAAATTTTTGGCAAAGTGAAAGGCAATAATTGCACACGTCCCATGCCTGGACATTTAGTCAATTCGTACCTAAGGAAGTCACAGTTGTGAAGCACTGCTATGGTGCCAAGAATTAATTACCCCCAAATAAGTTCTTGGGGAGGAACCAAGTTTCCCTCATCAACATTCAAGGCAAATGCCACCACACAAAAGGGAAGGGGAAGAAAAATCCCAGAAGTCTGAACAGGAAAGAACATTTAAAAAGAGAACAGGGAAATAAAAGAAGTGTATAACAGCAGCCACACGCTTCCTTCCTCACACACTGCTAGAGGAGGATGACGTGTCTACAGAAAATTTTCGTTCACATTCAAGACCTCATTCCTAGCATTGAGTGTCTCATAGTTCCAAACGGAGAGCAAGCTAGATATTTTTTGTCCTAAACAGAAAACTGCTCCCTGTTGTAGTAATGGAATGAAGCAAACACAAATAAAGCTGAGTTCACAGATATAGTTGCAAAAGTCCGAGCCAAAGCTAGAATGAGCAAGAAACTCTGTCTGCACCTCAGACCTCCACTCGAGTGATTGGTTGCACTCATCGCTGGAGTGAGTGACACAAGATGCTAAAGAGGCAGGTGGCAGAAGGCACTGGTGCCATCAGACCCACTGTCTGAACATACAGATTTCTGGATGTTTTTGTTCATTTTCTACTGCTGTATAGCCAATCATCAAAACTTAAGTGCCTTAAAACCACACACACTTATTGTCTCTTGGTATTTATGGGTCAGAAGATGGGCACATCATCACTGAGTCCCCTTCTCAGGGTCTTGTAAGGCTGTAGGCTGAGTTCTCATCTAGAACTAAGGGGCCTCTTTCAAACTCCATCAAATCGTTAACAGGATTCAGTTCTTTCTAGTTCTAAAAAAGAGGCCCTCAGCTCCTAGAGGCCTTCTGTCTTCATAGGCAGTTCACTGCATGGTTGGTGGCTTTGCCACTGCCATGAGGAAAGCATCTTATCTTTTCAGGAAAGACCTGGTGCCTCTTTTAAAGGTTTTCATCTGATCAAGTTAGACCTGCCCAAGATAGCCTCACTTTTGATTAATTCAAAATCAACTGATTTAGGACTTTAATTACATCTATAAAATCCCTTCATCTTGGCCTTATCATGTAACCTGATCACAGAAGTGATATCCCATCATATTCATAAGTCTTTTTATTTTCATTTTCTTAAACTTCACAATTAGAAAGTATTCATGTCTTGACCCCCCTCCAGAGGAGGAAATTATACATCTGGGGTAGGAATCTCAGGGGTCACCATGAAATTCTGTCTATCACAAGGCTGCAGTTCTCATTGGACATTTCCAGCTTCTGGTCATTTCTCCAGCAGAAAAGGAAACTAGAAAAAAAGAACGGGGAAGGGAGGAAGGAATCCAATTCTGAAGTCAGAGTTATTGGACTGAACTATATTGAAAATGACAATAATTCATCATATTTTGGCCCACAAAAATAGATAATATACCGTGGGATATATATGTATATGTGTATAGATCTGTATGTTTATAGATATATACACACACAAAAATATACATGTATGTATAAATATGTATATATAGATATGTATATACACGTATGTATAAATATATGTACACATACGTGCATAAATATGTACATATATTTATACATATGTGTATATGCATACATGTATATTTACATATATACATATACATGTATGTATAAAAATGTATACATAGAGATATATACACACACAAACATATACATGTATGTATAAGTATGTACACAGTCATATATGTAAGAATAAATATACATACAGTTGTGGGTAATATAGAGATAGAAACACATAGTGATAGAGAAATACAGAGCCTCCTTCCACAAAGCAAGGTCTCTAAGTCCTTCTAAATTCATCTGTTACCAGGGTGCCCGTGAATCTTCTTTTCAGTTTGGTTCATATTATTTGTATTAAATTGATATTTCAGTGGAAGTTTGGTTCATATTATTTGTATTAAGTTGATATGTCAAAGAAAAGAACCAGAAAATAAGAATTTTTATTAAAAAATGAATATAAAGAATCATAGAATCTTTTCATTTGATAAAGACATTAAATATCAACCTCTTCTTTCACTTAGTTTCTAATAAATGTAGCTCAGGCTAAGCTCATTGCTGATGCATCGTGAGAACAGTCACTAATGTCTTAAGTTGCGCTCTTGAGTGCAAATGTAGAGCATGTTTAAAGAGGTTAAAGTTTCTATTACTAGGACTAGTAGCAGAATTTATTATGCATTAATCATGATGTTGGGGAAATAGGTTGAAGAACTACTTACGGTAGTAATTCTTTTTTAAATTACACGATAACATTTTTGCCCAGAACTTCTATTTTTTTGCATTTGTATCATCCTTTACTTTAAAATTGGAGGCTCACATTTGTTCTGGAAAAAAAAATATTTACAATCACAAGACTAATTTACAGCTTTTGCAATATGAAAACTTACAATTAGTTTGTGATGGCACCTAAATATTTCAGTGGTTTTATGGGTAAATCAGTTACTACTTATTCTCCATTTTAATAGGTCCTCTTTTTAAGTCCAAAAAAATAAAGAAATAAGGGAAAGCTCATTCTATATCTTGTGTTTGTTTCTAAGTCAAGCTATCCTCATGATGGCTCAGAAACTCAGAGCTAATGATATTATTCTCAGTTCACTGTGGCATATGTGTGTGTGCACGCACGTGTGTATGTGCAAGTGAAAGAGTGAGTGTGGAGGCAAGCCCTACTATGAAGCTAGTCTATAGCTTTCATATGAAGGCTAAAACCCAGTTATAGCACAAGAAATGGGGAGGAGGGTAAGGGAGGGGAGGGGAGGGGGGAAGGATGGGTGGAGGGAGGGTGATTGGTGGGATCACACGTACAGTGCATCTTACAAGGGTACAAGTGAAAATTACTAAATGTAGAATATAAATGTCTTCATATAGTGATTAAAAGGCCATGAAGGCTATGTTAAATAGTTCAATGAAAATATTTCAGAT
>CAUYRH010047925.1:0-25166 GCA_963574655.1 Perodicticus potto | reverse complement strand
CTATAGGTGCCCGCCACAACGCCCGGCCATTTTTTGGTTGCAGCTGTCATTGTTGTTTGGCGGGCCCAGGCTGGATTCGAACCCGCCAGCTCAGGTGTACGTGGCTGGCGCCTTAGCCCGTTGAGCCACAGGCGCCGAGCCCAAATTTTTTTTGATTTTGGAATATTTGCCTTATAATAGTTGAGCATCCTTAATCTGGATGCTCCAGTGGACTTTTTTTTTTTAATGTCATGTTGATTTGTTGGCTTTTCAGATTTCAGATTAGGGATACTCAGCCTGAATATTTAAAATATTTAAATTGTAAAAAATTAAAACTAGACACCAGTTTTATAAAAACTCCCCTACTTAAGACAGATTTAAGATAGAAGCTTTGTTATACCTGTTTTCTAAAGTAAGTAAGCATACTTTTGTTATTGTCAGAGACTAGTTTCCTAGTAAAGAACACATAGTGTAAGGATGAAAGGTGATATTTACTCTTCAGCTTTTTGTTTGTTGTTTTTGTTTGAAACAGTCTCACTCTGTCACTCAGGCTAGAGTGCAGTGGCATTGTAGTGCACTGCAACCTCAAACTCCTGTGATCAAACAGTGCTTCAGCCTCAACTGCCTGAAGAGATGGGACTATAGGCCTGTATTCCCAACCATGCTTGGCTAATTTTTTCTATTTTTTGTAGAGATTGTGTCTCATTCTTGCTCAGGCTGGTCTTGAGTTCCTGGCCTTAATCAGTCCTCCTGTCTCTACCTTCCAGAGTGCTAGATTATAGCCATGAACTACCTCTCCTGGCATTCTCTTAAGTTTTAAACTATGCATTTAAAATTATGACAGATTGTGACAATTCTGTGAAAACATGAAGCAGATTAGTTGTTTTAGATGGTAGCCCAGAGAAATGATTAGGCTAAAATTTTCACTTTGAAACTCTGTAGCACTGTTTTTCAATTTTTTTTCTTATGGCACACTTGAACCTATAGTTAAGCTTCCATGGCACACTTAAATTATGTTGATTTAAAAAAGTAAAAAAAGAATATACTTACTGTGCTTTAAACTTCTTTTGAAAATAATATAATTAATGATCTTTAAAAATTTTCACGTCATACCTAAGATCTGCTCTTGGCACACTGGTTGAAAATCAGTGCCCTATAGTTATATCTAGAAATGTTTATACTACCTTATTTGGTTTGAATAAAACTGTATGATTTCTTTCTTTTCAAAAAAGCTTTGGTGGTAGATATGTCATTCTAATGTCATTGATTTTCCCTCAAAATTTTGTTGTTATATATTTATTCTGTGGCTTATCATGTCTACATATTCCACTAGGTTGTATAGACATTAGCTTTAAATAGGAAGCTGTCTGGGCTTATCTTTACAACACTTTCTTTAAAAATACTTTTTCAATACTGCTGGATTTTAAGGAACTCTCAAAGATCTCTTTGGAGGCTTACCAAGTACATCCAGCTGCACTGTAAAGGTGGCTTCTCCTGCTCTATTCTTGGCAACACATGCGTAAGTCCCTGCGTCTGAAGTTCTGACCACTTCAAAGATGAGTGAATGAAAACCCTTCTCAGACACAATCATTTTATGCAAATCATCTGATTGAACTGATCTTCCATTTAGATACCATGACACATCAGGAGCTGGCAGTCCACTCACCTAAAAACGAAAAGAGAAGATGATAGGATTTTAACGCCTAGCAGTGCTGGAACTCTCTTGTCCATTTATGAATTTTAACAATTCAGCTATAGTTCATGAATAAAATGCAAAGCAAGAGCATAAAAAGGTACTAATAATTTTTAAAACAAAAGAGGGTAAATAAGATTCTTGAAAGTAATATAGTATTTTCAGACCTTCTAGCGCTTTCACATGTAATCTTAGTCTCTTTATGATCTCTTAATTACTATATTTAGAACATTAACTTATGTTACATTAATTTCCACAGGAATATGGAAGTCATATGGCTTTTCTGGCTAATTGTGACTGCAAATGAAGTCCTAGAGGCATGTATACGTGACACTGGCTGATCTAATGACTATTTTCTTTAACAGAGTGTTCTTTGGTAAATAAATGGCAGTTTGTTAAATGTTTTTGTGTGAATAAGCCTTAACAATTAAATTCAGTGTTAAGCCATAACACTAACTTTAATTTATAAATCTAGAAAAAATTTCACAAGAACAGTTTCTCCAAAATGAGGATAATAAAAATGTATGATCTTTTTTTTTTGCAGTTTTTGGCCGGGGCTGGGTTTGAATCCGCCACCTGTGGCATATGGGACCGGCGCCCTACTCACTGAGCTATAGGCACCACCCAAAAATGTATGTTCTTTTAAAGAGCTATTCTAGCCTGAGGAACTAGGCCAAGAGAAAGCAGGGTGGCTTGAATTTCTTGATGGAGGAGGGTTAGAAAGGTGTTATACTTTAGAAATCCTATTGTTTTGATAGCTTCACTTACTTAGTGTTTACTTAGTTAATTTTCATAACTTTATGTAAATATATTTGTTATTCCCATTTTATTTTTAATTTTATTTATTTATTTTTTTGAGACAGAGCCTCAAGCTGTCCCCCTGGGTAGAGTGCTGTGGCATCACAGCTCATAGCAACCTCCAACTCCTGAGCTCAAGCGATTCTCCTGTCTCTGCCTTCCAAGTAGCTGGGAGTACAGGCGCCCGCCACAACACCCGGATATTTTTTTTTTTTTTTTTGGTTGCAGCCGTCATTGTTGTTTGGCGGGCTGGGGCTGAATTTGAATCCGCCAGCTCAGGTGTATGTGGCTGGCGCCTTAGCCACTTGAGCCATAGGCGCCACCTGTTATTCCCATTTTATGATGAGACAAAAACACAGAGAGGTTAAGTGACTTGTCTGGAAAGTGGTAGAGCCAGGACTCAGATCTAAATCAGCTTGATTTTAGAATTTGTATTCTTATCTATTATACATACTGGTATTCAAGCTGTGTGGCAAACTATGAAATAGAGGGCATTTTTCTTTTTTTTTTTCCTTTCTTTCTCATTTTTTAAGAAATAGGGTCTTGTTTTGTTGCCCGGGCTGGAGTACAGTGGTATGGTCATAGCCTACTACAGCCTTGAACTCCTGGGTTCAAGTGATCCTCCTGCCTCAGCCTCCCGAAGTTCTGAGATTATAGGTGTGAGCCACTGTATGCTGGAAGAGGATGTTTTCCAAAATTTAGCATCCCATTAATTTCCCCCCAATACTTTTTTTTTTTTTGTAGAGAGAGTTTCACTTTATCGCCCTCGGTAGAGTGTCTTGGCGTCACATAGCTCACAGCAACCTCCAACTCCTGGGCTTAGGCAATTCTCTTGTCTCAGCCTCCTGAGGGAAAACAGGTGCCCGCCACATAGCCCGGCTATATTTTTGTTGCAGTTTGGCCGGGGCCAGGTTTGAACCCACCACCCTCAGTATATGGGGCCGGTGCCCTATCCACTGAGCCTCAAGTGCTGCCCCCCCAATACTTTTAAACCCTCTTACTTTGAAGTCCATTCTGCAGAATCTTCCTTCTTCAATCGACATGTTCTCTGGCACTTGAATGAAACGTGGTGGGTAAAATTTCTCCTGGATTGCATCCTGATCATTCACATCTCCTCTTGAGGATGATCTACTTCTACAAAAATATTTTTATAATAACTGTGTATAAATGTTATCATCACTTTTCCTTTATACAAATACAGTTTAACCATCAAATTTAAATCTACTCAAATCTACTTTGAATCAGAGTCTACTATTTGATCTGGTAGTGTAAGAACAATAGAGAGAAGGCTTAGGACTATATTTAGCTGTGGCATATTTGATGACTGTTAGAAATGGTAGCAATTTGGAAACATCTGGTACAAATTATGCATATTTCTTTCTTTTATAGTGCTATAAATTGGTAAAGAAGTTGACCTATTAAAGTGCAGAGTACTCCATAGATTATTCTTATCATCTGCAAAGATCGTATAATTAGAAGTGTGTTTCCTTTGTCATGAGAAAGTTGTTTAATGGGGAAAAAACATGGTCCTGGCTTATTTGACCAAAACATTAAAAAAACTACCTCTGGCATAGTTCTGATAATTAGCATAAAGATTTTGATTATCATCTCAGACATTAGAAAATACAGATTTTGGTTTTAAAAAAGTAAAGCTTACTGGGTGGCGCCTATGGCTCATCGAGTAGGGTGCTGGGCCTATATACGGAAGGTGGTGGGTTCAAACCCGGCCTCGGCCCAACTGCAAAACAGAAAAATAGCCGGGCGTCATGGTGGGCACCTGTAGTCCCAGCTACTCGGGAGGCTGAGGCAAGAGAATCACCTGAGCCCGGGAGTTGGAGGGTGCTGTGAGCTGTGTGACGCAACAGCACTCTATTGAGGGCGAAAAAGTGAGACTTTGTCTCTACAAAAAAAAAAAAAGTAAAGCTTACTATAGTAGGCTTGAGGGTTTTATAAATATTTTTAAGCTGAGCATATTTCTTTAAAAATTAAAAAAGTTTTTTACCTTACTTGTGAGGTGGGCACTTGCAGTCGTGCATGTTCTGAGTTGTGCTGCTTGAAATTAAAAAGAAGTTAGAATGTTAACATGGACTTGCTAGCTTGAAAAGAAACAGAATTATAAAGTTGTTGAAAGGAACATTTCTATTTTTTCTGATTTTGTGCAGTCATGGTAAGTTCTATATATTCAGCTTTTGAGCACTTAGAATATAGAGCGCTAACCTACTCCTGAAATCTCCAGAATTAATAGGACTATTTAATGAGTATTATTTATGAAAATTAGCTAGACTTAAGAGTTGATTGTGGTTCATTTTTTAGATAACTATTTTATGATTAAGGATGATATGTTCTCTTGGTGTATTTGAAATGGGAGTGCATAGTACAACTTGTTCTTTAGTAAAACAGGAATAGATACGCAGTCACTCATGTTGGCAGTAGATAGAGAGTGTTATGCCTGCTGCTCAAAAGTGGCACCAACAGCCGTAAACACATATTAGACTGGAAAATACTTCTCTTTTTAGCTCCTGGCACGAAATTCAGATGGATACCATAGAAGATATGAGTAGAGCTATGAAAAAGCTTTGAAAAATAACATTAATTACTTCCTATTTAATAAAGATATGTTCAATTTAAGAAAGCATTTTATTTATTTATTTATTTATTTTTGAGACAGAGCCTCAAGCTGTCACCCTGGATAGAGTGCTGTAGCATCACAGCTCACAGCAACCTCCAATTCCTGGGCTCAAGCGAGTCTCCTGCCTCCACCTCCCAAGTAGCTGGGACTACAGGTGCCCGCCACAACACTCGGCCATTTTTTGGTTGCAGCCGTCATTGTCGTTTGGCGGGCCGGGGCTGGATTCGAACCCGCCAGCTCAGGTGTACGTGGCTGGCGCCTTAGCCTGTTGAGCCACAGGCACCAAGCCTATTTATTTATTTATTTATGAGACCAAGTCTCACTTTGTTACCCTTGGTCGAGTGCCATGGTGTCACAGCTCACAGCAACCTCAAACACTTGGGCTCAAACAATCCCCTTGCCTCAACCTCCGGAGTAGCTGGGACTACAGGCGCCCGCCACAGTGCCTGGCTATTTTTTAGAGATGGGGTCTCAATTTTGCTCAGGCTGGTCTCGAACTCCTGAGCTTGGGCGTTCCACCTGTGTTGGCCTCCCAGAGTGCTGGGATTACAGGAGTGAATCACCGCCCTGGCCTTAAACAAGCATTTAGAGTGTGTATCTGAACACCAGAAAATCAATTCTATTTGAAAATAGAACCAGTAATTGATGATGTTTATAATATAATATAATTAATTGATTAAATATTTAGTGTCAGGCATGTTGCATGTGCCTGTAATTCCAGCCACTGAAGAGGCTGATGTTAACCACCACGCCCAGCCTCAAACAAGCATTTAGAGTGTGTATATGAACACCAGAAAATTAATTCTATTTGAAAATAGAATCAGTAATTGATGACATTTATAATATAATTAGTTAATTGATTAAATACTAAAAATTCTTGAGTGCTGGGCATGTTGCATGTGCCTGTAATTCCAGCCACTGTGAGGCTGGGAGTTTGAGACCAGTCTGGGTAACATAGTGAGACCCTGTCTCTTAAGTAAAGAAATAAGTGTCTCTTATTTTTTTTTTTTTTTTAAACAGAGTCTCAAGCTGTCACCCTGGATAGAGTGCCATGGTATCACAGCTCATAGCAACCTCCAATTCCTGGGCTCAAGCGAGTCTCCTGCCTCTGCCTCCCAAGTAGCTGGGACTCTAGGCGCCTGCCACAATGCCTGACCATGTTTTGGTTGCAGCCATCGTTGTTTGGCGGGCCTGGGCTGGATTCGAACCCGCCTGCTCAGGTGTACGTGGCTGGCGCCTTAGCCTGTTGAGCCACAGGCACCGAGCCGTATCTCTTATTTTTATCTTACTCTGTTTGGCATTGGGATATACAAAGAAGTAGAAAATACAGCTCTATTAAAATTCCTGAGATACATCTACATTAGGGGCACAGAAAATCTGAGTACAACACTTGATGTTAGCCAAAAGGCCAAGAAGTGATAAAATCTGAGTACAAATAATTTATTTTGGGACACATCTGTTTAGCTAATATATTTTGTCATTTTAAAACAAAAGTGTTAAAACTCTGTACAATTTTTGGCTAGCTTTAAGTTTTTCTGAGCAAAATATTAAAACGACTGGTCAATTCAATGATCAAACACATCAACTATTTTTTTTAATAAAATGAGAATAATACAATTAAACTCAAAACATCCAATTCAAGTTTTTGACTTTTTTCTGTAGTGGTGGTTTGATCATGTATATAGTTATGTTCAGAGAGGCAATATTTCAATTATACCATAGTTTGATAATATGTAGTATTATTTGGGTGTAATGTTTAAAGTGTGCAAAAAAGTAAGATCTGTATTTTCTATTTCATGATAATGTTTCTGATGTTACCTTTTCCCCAGGACTATCACTTTTGTTTTAAGGATTTTAGAGAATAAATGAGAAAAAACAATACATCTTTGCTCTGGGAAACATACACTGTGCATTTATAACATAAACCATCATCACTATAACATTGCTTTGAGTAATTCCCACTAATAGAGATGGGTTTGTTTCTCATTCTTGTTGTAATCTCCTCTGCTAGGAGATTCTCCTCATTCAACTAATTGCATGGGACTCCAGTTGAATGAATGAATTCATGAACTGTTCAGTAGCCAAAAAAAATTTCACTTTTCAGTTTCTAGTTCTTGCTTGCTATACCCTGCTCTATCCTTTTTAGTGATTCTAGTGTCATGAACAGAAACAAAAATCTTATTTTCTTCTTTTTATCTTGGCAACTAGAATTCTTGAGTTCCTAATTTCGCTCCTTTGTCTCCCATTTCTTGTGGATTTCTGGAGAAGGAATGAGAGGTCACTACAAAAGGAAGACAGAGCTTGTAACACTTTGGTCTGCCTCTCTAAGCATATATTTCGCTTTGGGGTTACTTGTTAAAATCAGTTTGATTAGGCACAAGCCTATGGAATATTCACTTTATGCCCTCCATAAAGATAATACTTTCTTGCAAAGAATGGTTTTGTTAATCCTAGAACCATTACTTTTTTTCTTGAGATGGAGTCTCACTCTGTCCTTGCGGTTGAGTACCATGGTATAAGTATACCTCACTCTTAGGCTTAAGAGATCCTCAAGTCTCAGCTTCCCAAGTAGCTGGGACTACAGGTGCCTACTACAACACCTGGCTAGTTTTTCTATTTTAGTTGAAATGGGGTCTTGCTCTTTCTCAGGCTGGTCTCGAAGTCCTGAGCTCAAGAAATCCACCTGCTTTGGCCTCCCAGAGTGCTGGAATTACAGGTGTGAGCTACCATGCACAGCCAAGTACTATTACTACTTCCCCCACCACCACCCTTGCAGGGTAATCAAGAAATTTTATTTAGGAAGAACAAAGAGAAAGTTTAGAGCACTTCTAAAGAGAGTTGGAAGTAGGTCCCTCTCATGAAGGAGAAAAGGTGAGAGAGACCAGAACCATTAACTCTTACGAGGTTTTTTTCTTAATAAATGTTTTTGAACATGACAGAAGGAATTGGACGAATTGGATGTTTCATTAGTACCATGAGTATTGTTTTAAAACATTGAAATAATAAACACCTTATGTGAAAAGGTTATAATTATTTTATAGAGGTTTTTTTTTTTTTTTTAAGAGACATTTTCACTTTTATCACCCTTGGTAGAGTGCCATGGCGTCACACAGCTCACAGCAACCTCCAACTCCTGGGCTTAGGTGATTCCCTTGCCTCAGCCTCCCAAGTAGCTGGGACTACAGGCATCCGCCACAATGCCCAGGTATTTATTATTATTATTATTATTAAATCTTAGCTGGGTCCAGCTATTTTTTTGTTGTTGTTGTTGCAGTTTGGCCAGGGTGGGTTTGAACTTGCCACCCTTGGTAAATGGGGGCCAGCACCCTGCCGACTTTGCCACTGGCACTGCGGGGTTTTTTTTTTTTTTTTTTTTTGAGACAGTCTCACCATGTTGCCCTGGGTAGAATGCTGTGATACAGCTCAGAGCAACTTCAAACTCTTGGGTTTAAGTGATTCTCTTGCCTTAGCCTCCCAAGTAGCTGGGACTACAGGTCCCTGCCACAACGCCCAGCTATTTTTGTTGTAGTTGTCATTGCTGTTTAGCAGGCCCGGGCCTGGTTCGAACCCAATAGCCCTGGTGTATGTGGCCAGTGCCGTAACCACTGAGCTATGCCGAGACTACTTTAGAGTTTTACTTAATTGTCCCATTAATGATTTACAACTTATAAAATCTTTGTTCATGTAGGCATTGTAGAGTCCTAGAACTAACTGACCCCTAAATGTCCAGGCGAAAAAAATGATACTATTAAAAAAAAAAAAAGGGCAGCGCCTGTGGCTCTTCCAGTAGGGTGCTGGCCCCATATACCGAAGGTGGCGGGTTCAAACCCAGCCTCAGCCAAACGGCAAAAACGGAAAAATAGTGGGGCGTTGTGGTGGGCGCCTGTAGTCCCAGCTACTCCCGAGGCTGAGGCAAGAGAATCACCTAAGCCCAGGACTTGGAGGTTGCTATGAGCTGTATGATGCCATGGCACTCCACCGAGGGCAACAAAGTGAGACTCTGTCTCTACAAAAAAAAAAAAGAGAGAAACAAATGACTTAATACACACTGAAAAAAAAAACGATGCCATTAGCGTTCTGGTGTCTTCGATTTGTGACAGTTTGTATCTGGATATTAGAGCTACTAGAAAATAGGGTTAAATCTTAAATATAGATACATATATACACATATATGCATATATATGCTACATATATATACACACACACACACACACACTATACACACACAAGCACACACATACCCATCATGGCCTCTTTCTACTAATCTAATGGAGAATGGAAGTGATTGACTTTTATTTCAAATGCTATTTATAAGCATATAGAAAAGCATATATTTAGAAATTGCACAGAATAAAAATATGCCATTTGGATAAAGATTATTTTTATTTACCTGTGGTGAGTCTTGTGCATCACTGTCATTTTGAACTTGAAACATGGCAGCTGCATTCTGTGGTCCTAACAATCTGCGAGCCATCTTCTCCTCATATGTTAGACGCTTTAAAGAAGTTAATAAAGAGATAGAGATGAGGTTTTATAAAAAGTATGTGTACAGGCCAGGTGCAGTGGCTCATACCTGTAATCCTAGCACTCTGGGAGGCCGAAGTGGGTGGATTGCCTGGGCTCACGAGTTTGAGATTAGCCTAAGTGAAAGTGAGACCCTGTCTCTACTAAAAAAATAGAAAAACTGAGGCAAGAGGATCACTTGAACCCAAGAGTTGTAGGTTGCTGGAAGCCGTGGGATGCCATGGCACTCTACCCAGGGCAACAGCTTGGGACTCTGTCTCAAAAAAAAAAAAAAAAAAAAAAAATTGTACAGATTTGCCTTAGAACCACTCTTAAGTCAGAACTTCAAAGAAGTTCTGTTGAATTATAGATAGACTTTATGTTTTTGAAAGATTTTTTGTCATTCATAGCATTTTCCTTCTGTTTTAGTGCCACTTCCCTTCTCTAGTAAAGATTCACTTGGGCTTGCAGTTTGCTCCTACAAAAGGCAGGTAGGCATGATCATCCTTAAATAAGGCTCTCTTAAGTAAAAGGAAATTATTCCTCTTCCTCTTTGTTCTGCATGTTCCAATCTGCCTTATTTTTTGTTTTTGTTTTTCTTTGAGATCCTGTGTCATCCAGACTGGATTGTAGTGGCCCAATCATAGGTCTCTGTAACCTCGATTGCTTGGCTCAAGAGATCTTCCTGCCTTAGCCTCACAAGTACATGGGTTTATAGGTGTGAACACTGCAAGCAGCCTGTTTTTGACTATAGTACTGCATGTCTTCACATTTAGAAATAACTTTTATTTATTTATTTACTTTTTGAGACAGAATTTTACTTTGTCATCCTCAGTAAAGTGTTGTGGTGTCATAGCTCACAACTCTCAAACTTGTTGGCCCAAGCAATTTTATTGCCTCAGCCTCCCAAGTAGTTGGAACCACAGGCGCCTGGCACAACACCGGACTATTTTTAGAGATGAGGTCTCACTTTTGCTCAGGCTGGTCTCGAACCTGTGAGCTCAGGCAATCCACCTGACTCGGCCTCCCAGAGTGCCAGCATTACAGGCGTGACCCACCGTGCCTGGCGTCAGAAATAACTTTTATTAAATGAACACTGAATATTTGCACTGACTTATGATTGAGAGCAGTGGGACAGGTATACTAAAGGCATATGGTACTATTTCAAAGAGTGAGTGGGTGGACATGGTGGCTCATGCCTATAATCCCACCACTTTGGAATTATATCTATAATTATTGGTCCATCAATATTACACACTAACGTACACAAAGAAGTTAGGGTAGACAGTATTTCCCATTAGTTATTTGGCCATCATATATTTTATGAGAAGATAATACTTGAAACAGATAATTATCATTAAATCATTCAGATTGATTTTTCATTTGCTTCATTCTTTTATTTATACTACTAAAAACCAAGAAGTGATTTCATTTACAGATAGATGGTATAGGACCCAAATTTCTACTTTTAAAGATTATCCCATTTCTTGTTGATTATAGGGACATAGATCTGTGAGATAAAAAGAACTTTCTTATTGAAATAAGATTTTATAGTTTAATTGGTCTTTTGTACAAAATAGGTATTTTGCCCACTTGGTTTCCATTATGAAGAAGGGTGTCCTTGCATTTCAGCTTTCTCTCCAAATCTTGAATCAAAGCTTCTTTTGATCCTTGTATTTCATGATCAGGAGTCCTTGATGAGGTCTTAGCATTTGTAGTTTGGGATGGCTTAGCATTTATAGGTTGGCCAGCGGAGGATTGTTGATAGCTTTAAAAAAGAAAAAGAAAATATTTTTCCAAAAGAAGATCTATAAAATGAGGTATCTAAAATAGAATTGGCTGCATTTTGTGATTAGGTATGTTGAGTTTACCACTTAGGTACTATCACTGGTATTATTAAAGCTATAAATTGCTTTAACAGTGAAGAAGGATTTTATAAGAATGGCTACCGTTTTTTTTCCTCTTGGCCAATTTAAATTAAGTGGCAGGAGGAAGAATTTAGAATAAACATAGGAGGAGATCCTTCCTTGAAGAGCTTCCCTAAAGAATATGAGAGTAAGTCTAGTTAATGGCAACTTGAGAGCTCTTCTAATCTTTATGATTGAATGTCTTAAGTTTGATTTATGGGAAGATATTAAGCAATGGTGTCCTGAAGCTAGTTCATATGAGCTCAAGAGAGTATCTCTTCCAGCTCCCTATTATTTCATTTTATAGCTTGAAATTGGTGATAGTGGAAGTATTTACACCAGAGAAATTGGTAAAAAACACAGATCATAGCTTTTTCCTCCAGAGCTGATTGTTAGATACTTACCAGTACACAACTGGTATTCTGTTGCTTTAAATAGAATCTACAGTTTACACAGTCGCTGCCTTTCCTGTAACTTCCAATTTCTATTAGTTTCATATTCTAGAGAATCCAAGTATGACACTATATAACAAATGAGTTCTAAAGTAATAACAGTTTCTGACTTGTTAAGTAAAATGTTTTTAAAAATAGTGAGCTTTTGTATTTAAAGATTGAATTCCTAGGCCAAAGTGGCATATTTCCTTTGGTTTTATATACTTCATATTTCTCTTAATCATATGAAATTATAATAGCCTTACCATTTTTTTTAAAGCTTATCTTACCATCTTTATACAAGTTACATGTTTGTTAAAGAAAATTAGCATTTGCCAGGCATGGTGGTGTAATCCTAGCACTCTGGGAGGCTGAGGCAGGTGGATTGCCTGAGCTCAGTGGTTCAAGACCAGCCTGAGCAAGAAAGAGTGAGACCTCAGTTTTACTAGATATAGAAAAATTAACCAGGTCTTGTGGCAGGTTCTTGTAGTCCCAACTACTCTGAGGCTGAAGCAAGAGAAACACTTGAGCCCAGGAGTTTGAAGTTGCTGTGAGCTATGATGCCACGGCAATCTACCTAGGGTGACAGAGTAGGACTCTGTCTTAAAAAAAAGGTATTTCGCTACCAATTAGGGATTATTTATATATTATTAGGATTAAAAAATTAATATAAGAGAAAATTAGCATTGAATAAATGTTTTCTCATTCACAACACATCAGAAAAATTCTGAATTACGTGTATACATAGTATCTGAGAAATCCTGAAATATTATCAAAACAAAGCCTGAGAATCAGATATGTGGGTAACGTAAGTCGCTTTATTCACCAAATATCCCCCTTATTCCTATCTTAGGTGACTTAAGTGTTAGGACTTAATACCTGCTCCTATTTGTAAATTAGTACTGCTTTCATACTACTTTGTAAATCTTTTTTTTTTCTTTTCGTAAATATTTTCTCCATCATTAATTACCTAAATCCTTAATGTTGTTAGAGAGTTACAGATAAGTAAACAGTTGCTGAGCAGGTAAGGTACTTGCTAAATGTCACATAGCAAGCTTTTTGGAAGGAATAATTAGAATTAAGGGGTTACCCTTAATTTTCACTCTGTGGTTTGATATACTCAATAAAATGTTCGTTTAAAAGCTTCCTATGATGAAAAGCTAAATAAAGGTTTCAAACTTCTCTAGGTTAGAATTCAAGGGATTATTTTAGAAGATAGTGCAAACAATGAGGGAGTTGTGCACAAATGTTCAAAGGGCCAAGACTTTCTACTCTGTACAGCTGGACATGTGATGGGTATCAAGTAGCTCCGGGAAGATTAAAAGAGTTATCTGTGGTTGTTGCAAATGGAACAGCTAAAGCTGAATCTTTGATCTATGGTTTGGGGAACTCCTGGGCTTTATTTCTTATTCTCTCTATTTTTGTCTGTCTTTTTTTCTTAGGTCTATGCACAGAGCTAGGTAGATGGTTGAGGCTCAGTGAATATTTATTTGATAGCTTTCTTTTCTGGGTAGGAATTTGAAATAGGGAGGTAAGACTTTTCTAAGAAAAATATTATAGTCAGGAAAAGTTATTTCAGTTTTTAAAATGCTCATGTAGGAAATTTGGAAATAATAGTTAGATGGAAAATGATCATCTTAGTAAATATAGCTAAGGAAGATCTACAATGTATGACATATGTATAAAGGGAGTTTGGGAGGGAAGAAAGGAAGGAGCTATAGGCGCCCACCACAATGCCCAGCTGTTTTTTTTAGAGACGAGGTCTCATTCTAGCTTAGGCTGGTGAACTCCTGAGCTCAAGCAATCCACCCGCCTTGGCCTCCCAAGTGCCGGGATTAAAGGTGTAAGCCACCATACCTGGCCCTGATTTTTATTTTTTTAAATATTGAAAAGGTTTCTTTGCAAGTTACTGTAGCCATTTTAACTAGTTTCCAGAACTGTCACCAATAACAGGAATTTCTAGAAAAATTAGCCTCTAAAGAAAACTGAGAAATTAGCCAGACTATGAATGAATGTGTCAGTGAGCCTGCATAAAACCTATTCCATCAGACAATTTTTGAGATACCTCTGATTTAATTCTATGATGTTCTAGCCAGTTAAGGAAAAGGAAAACTGATAGCCTTAAGTTTGCATAAGCACAGAGTATTTAGTTCATGTTTTAAAAAAAGCACAACCTCAACCACTGTGTCCTTTTTCATATCATGTTCGCCTAAAAAAGACTCTGGGCTGTGGAAATAATATGTGCTTGCATAAGGCTGCAGGTATTCTTCCTTGAATTTAGGTCAGCCAGGTCAGCTAATCTGAACACGATATGGTTTTAATTGCCAAAGGAAACCTTAAGGTCATAAGGTCCTTGGTCTATGCAAGCCTTCCTTCTGACCATAGTAAGGAAAATTCACGCACTTGAGTGTCTTAGATTTTTTAAATTTGTTAATTAAAAAAATTTTTTTAGCCAAGTAGATATTCAGTATTAGAGGGAAAAATGGATAGGAAGAACAGACTAACACTGAGGAGAAACTTAATAGCCTTTGCTTATGTGAGAGGAAATCCTGTCTAAAGAAGAGTGGACAGGTGTTCATCTCAGCTGAGCCAGAACCAGAGGAATTAAATAGACAGCATGAGAAGCTTAGCTTAGAACTAGAGGACGAGTTCATTGTTCTTGGGTGTGTTAGAAATCTTTTTTTTGTCAAAGATGGGAAATAATGGATACAAGTAATTGTATGAGGTATTAGGTAATTTGGATTCAGCTCAGCCTGGACATTGGCGAATGGGTCAGATGACCTCTTATTGCCAATACCCTGATTCTGTGTGTTGTAGGAGAATTACAGAATGAGACCATAAGGTTACTTTGTCTTTTTAAATAGTAAAGAATACTGCAACATACTCCCCACCCCACCCAAACTCCTCAGCTATAAGCTTACTGTACGTGCAGTATGTAAAAATTCACTTACTTGGAGTTCACAGTGGAAGGGATTTTGCTGCTACTGTAATCAGGCTGTGATGGCAATATGGAGCTGAGGAAGCTGGCTGGGGACTGGTTATAGGTGGCTGTAACCCTTTGGCCTGGGTTGGAGCCAGCAAGCTGCTGGGAAGAAGCAGGGAAAGCAGAGGAGGACATGGTGATATGAGAGCTCACGGTTGAAGAGGCAGAAAATCTTTGCTCTGTGGTCTGGCGGGGCTGGATGACAATGGAAGATTGCTTGGTCTGGCTAGAGAAGCTGGATGTCTCTGATCCAGGAGGCTGCAGTCTGGAGCCACATGGGTTTTGGCTCTGGATGAAGTGTTTTGGACGTTCGTAGTTAAACATCCTGGAAGCGTGGTGCCCTGAACTTGGGACTGCAGCCTGGAATCACGGGAAGTTACAAGGAATCACAAGCAACCTTGATCTGCCCCTCGTCGAGATCCTGAGAATACTGTGTACCAGGCTTTGGTGGAGTGGTGAAGAATATTGTTCCTTGAAAGGGAGAAAATATTGAAAGTTAAATTTTAATATTTTATTAAACAATAATACTGCTTATTTGACATCTTTCGGACCTTTCTTGTTTACTCTTTTATTTTTAGCTTTTGTGCTTTTAAGGTTGCTGCAAGGTGGAACTTTGCTAGCTTTAGATTTTGTCTTCCTTTTATTCTGGGTCAAATGGGTCAGATGAATTTTCCCTTGAGAATAAGAACAAGAATTCATTAGTGTTTTCCCCTGGGTGACAGCATGCCCAAAGGCTTCAAGATGTAGGAGCACAAAGTTGAGTCTTCCAAGTCTTATTAAAAGAAATTATGTGATGATGCTTGGGGCAATAACTTTATGGTCTCATGATTAGCTTTTGCCCAAAGACTGAAGTTTCATTAGCCACAGAGATTTAATGATTGAAAATTAATAGCAGTATATAACACATACATATATATACACACACACACACACACACACACACACACACACATATTATATATATATATAACATGCTGGCCTTCATTCCATCTGAATTCTTCCCATTGCTCATCAAAACAGATTAACATTCCTTCTGATACAATTAATTCATATCCTAAATGTCTCTGATGAATACCATTCTGATAAACTAAGGGAAATAATATGTTTCTTTTCATAAAAAACATTACTTTAATATCTTTATTTACTTCTTTGCCCTTTCTAAGTTTCATAGAGTAAAAGTGAACACACGCAATTAGTTACTGTCAAATTTGAGTGGATTTGTTTTCTTTACAATTCATTGCTTTCTTGTTATCCCTGGATTCTCAATTGACCTTAGTACTAAACTAGGTAATAATTAGGAAGTGATTGTGTATAATATGTTAAAGACTACATTCCAGAACCCTTTGTAAAGTTTTTCTATTTTTAGGCTATACTTTTTAGTTATTGGTCTTGATGTTCTCTTAATTATTTAGAGCTTTACTTTTTACTATTTTTACTTGTTTAATATCTATTTTAGACTAATTTTGAAATTGTTTTAGCTCCTCTTTTACTTTTTCTTTCCAAATGACAAACAGAAGGTGTAGCAGTAAATAAGACACTTAATGGAGCTGGTCTACACCTCACCAAGAAAAGATGGGTGCTATTTCTCATACTTAGCTCTGTGTTGGCCCTCCTGCATTCCTATATTAGATCCTCATTTTTTCTTAGATGAAACATTTTTCATTACGATCGATCTTGAAGGATTATATGTACCTCTGATTTTTTCCTATTCATATGGTAAATCTAAGCAGACTATATATAGACATTACAGACAAAGACTAGCCTTGTAAATTGTTGTAGCATTAATCCTATTTTTTGTTCAAAATATCAGATAATTTAATTTAAAATACATTTGTATACTTTGTTTCCAATACTGAGGTAATCATAAATCAAACTTTTAACTGAAAAATTAACCAAATTATCATCCTTGAAACAAAGTCTTATAATTATTTGTTACTATCTTGAAGAAAATACTATTAATGAAGCTTTTCTAGACCAAACAAATTTATCCTAAGGTTGTTTATATAGTGTAGAGTTAAATTAAAGGTAGCAGTTTTAGGAAAGAACTAAAATGCAACCACACAGTCAAGAGAAAGACTCTGTTGAAAAGGAATATTTAAAAAGTTATATATTCCTTAATTTCAAGTTTATAAATAACATGATAGATTCAACTAGAATGTTTCATTTTAGAAACAAGCTACATTGGTCCTTTAAATTGTTGGGGAAAAGCATCCAGAAGGAGGGCTTTAATTAGATCTTCTCACAGAAAGTCTTTTTCAAGGCAAAGTATGGGTTTATTCATTCTATTGCAGAATTGAATTCGGAGTTTGATTCCTAAATTCCATTCTGGACAGGCAAATTATTCAGACTCTTTTGAAATAGCAAGGAGTAAACTGCTTAAGAAATAACCATTAATATTTTCCAAAATGAGTTCCCTATTTTTCTTTTTATGCATATTTCCAGAATGTCAGCTGTCTTGTACATTTTGGCACTGGCCTACATAGTTAACAGTTAGCGATGTTTTTTAAAGCTCAGTAAAAGAAAATGTTCTTTCAGAAGTTTCATTTTTATAAAATTTCAACAAAATTTTATATGTCTATTTACACAGGTAGTTCTTTAAGGCTTTTCTTCATGTTTGTTACTGTTCAAACAATTTAACTTATAATAGATTATATTATATGACAGTATCATTTTATCCGGATAAGGTAAAATGAGTTTTAAAGATTTTATAAGTAAATATTATTCAGTCTTCTATTTTAAAAATTAACTTTCCCCCATTTCTAATATAGCACAGACTTGCACAAGAGACTCATCGAGGATATTTGATGTCATAGGATGTTAACACAATTGTAACTGGATCAAATGTCCCTTTCAAAGGAAATAGGATGGTTTAAAAATGACACACAATTATCTTTCCCACTATCCTTTGAATAATGCCTTCCAGTCTCAGTGGAATGAATGGATCACTTTCTCTTTTCAATCTTAGTATAAAATCATTATGATATGTGTAGTTCAAACTTTTTATCTGAAGATCGTCTTTGTACACAGTGCTCACATTTGGATAAAAACAAAAAACAACAAACCAAAACCGTAGCAGGAATAAAGAAAGGACTTACCCGTAGTTCCAAAGATGCCGGCTGGGTTTAACCCACTATTGAAGAGAAGGAAGAGGCATCTCAGTCTCTCACAGACTAATCTAATGGCTCTGTGCTTAGTATTATAGCACCACTGACTTTTATCAGCTGCCAAACAGTGACATCTGATGTGCTTGCTTGTCCATCTACCTATGCTGGTATGTCAAAGTAAGAGTCCACAATCTAAACAATATCTCAGATGTCTTAGTGATATTTAGGGAGTGGGATTACATGAGCTTCTCTTTCATGCCTCTTTATTTTAGACTTGAATTTTGACTGTGAACTTTAGCAAGCTCATGTGGGGGAAGAGCAGTGAATTGGGAAATGGGAAAAAAATATAATGAGAACTCCATTTTTTTTTAAAGACAGAGTCTTACTCTGTTGCCTGGGTGGAGAGTGCTATGGCATCATAGCTCACAGCAACCTCAAACTCTTGGGCTCAAGTAATCTTCTTGCCTCAGTCCCCTGAGTAGTTGGGACTATAGACACCCACCCCAATGCCCAGCTAGGTTTTCTTTTCTTTTTTTAGTAGATACAGAGTCTTGGTCTTGCTCAGGCTGGGCTTGAGCTCCTGAGTTCAAGCAACCCACCTGCCTCAGACTGCCAAAGTGCTAGGATTACAAATGTGAGCCACCACACCCAGAATTAAACTCTATTTTTAAAAATTATGATGTGGGCTTTGAATTTTTCCTAAAAGGAAAATAATATTTCAAAATAATAAGACTTCCCCAATGATAAGACCAGTAATAGACTTGATTTTTATTGCCTAATTCTTCATATGAAGTCTTTCTTTCTTTGGCCTAATATCAGTGCGGTTAGAGTGGGGTTCCTATAGTTCATTCCAAGAGGGAGTGTAGTCTGGGCAAAGGGAGGGGAGTTAGGGTCAGAGTGACATGACACTGGGAAGGTGTAAAAGTGGAAAAACATAATTGTGTTTCTTTAGCAAGTTTTCTGAATCTTTATGGCATATGTCCCTTTCACTTAGCACTTTTATTCTAAAAGAGTCTTTAAACACTTAAACAACCAAACAAATAGAGCTGTCATTGCTCTTTCTTTCATCTCTGTTTACTCCTAACAGTTACAGTTTCATTTCTCTTTTTGCTACAGAAACCATCATTGTATTTAGGTGTCTTTTTTGTGCAGGGAGGTAAAGAATTACAGAAGAAGAAACCTTTAAACCAACAAAAGTGGCTGAAGGACCAAGGCCAATAGAGTAGAATTATCTCCATTTAGTGCCTTCAATATCCCTCCCTCATGGGTAGGTGTTCCAATGTTGATTTAATTACTGTGTTCATTAGGGTCTAACAAATTGATGCTAGAGCATATATGGGCCATTTAAAATTCTTCACAGATTACTATGTAGGTGTACCATTCTCTGCTGTTCAGAGAATGCCTAGGCATGCAGCCTTTACTTAGTAGAAAAAGCATGCTAGACTTGATGAGTAGGTGGTTGCCTACAAAGTCTTATTTCAGGGCTCTCCCAAAATATTTCTCCACATCTGCTCACTGATATCTCAAATTCCATTAGTAGAGACAATGCCTTTCAATCCAGACTAGATAGACTTAAAATGCAAATGCAAGTAATATAAGAAAAATATTAAGAGGCCTGGGTACAGTGGCTCATGTGTCTATAGTATCAGCACATTGGGAGGCCATGGTAGGAGGATCATTTAGGGGTGGGAGTTTGAGACCAGTCTGGCCAACTTAGCAAGACCTCATTTCTACAAAATAATAATAGTAAAAAATAAGAATGAGCTGGGAGTGAAGACACATGCCTATCCTTGCAGTTCCTCAGAGGGCTGAGGCAGGAAGATTGCTTGAGCCTAGGAGTTCGAGGCTACAGTGAGCTATGATTTGTGCCACTGCACTCCAGACTTGGCAATAGAGTGAGACCTTGTGTCTTAAGAAAAGTAATAATAAAAATAATAAGAATTGCCAACATATACAGAATTTATTATGACTAAGACACTATTCTAAGTATTTTAAATGTGGTGCATGTGCCTGATATTTGGTTCTGCATGGAAAAGAGTTTGATTAGAGGAAGGAAAGGAGATTTTATTATAATTTATTTATTTATTTATATAAGACAGAGTCTCAAGCTGTCACCTGGGTAGAGTGCCATGACGTTGTAGCTCACAGCAACCTCCAACTCTTGGACTCAAGTGATCCTCTTGCCTTAGTTTTTCTATTTTTAGTCGAGACAGGGTTTTCGCTGAGGCTGGTCTCGAACTCCTGAGCTTCTAAAGTCAGAGGTCGGATGTGTGTGATGAAGCTCATTTCTGTTATATCAACTGAGAAGGAAAATGTCACAGTGAAGATGAAAAAACTAAGAGTGAAGAAAGTTAATTCACTATGATTACTGATGTTCTATATAGACACATAGTAAAAGGGAGTACAACTATAGCATATGTAATTTGAAATATCCAGTCTAGCATTTGATTCAGTCTTATATTCTTCTCAAGCAAGAAATAATAGTGGACTCCACTGGGTTTGGAGTTAAAGAATAAAAATGATAATGTTAGCCTGAGCAATATAGAAAGATTCTATCAAAATAGAAAAGTTAGCTGGGCACCTGTAGCTCAGTGATTAGGGCACTGGCCACATGCACTGGGGCTGGTGGGTTCGAACCCAGCCCGGGCCTGCTAAACAACAACAACAACAACAACAACAAAATGGGCATTGTGGCAGGTGCCTGTAGTTCCAGCTACTTGGGTGGTTGAGACAAGAGAATCTCTTGAGCCCAAGAGTTGGAGGTTGCTGTAAGCTATGATGCCACGGCACTCTATAGAGGGTGACAAAGGGAGATTCTGTCTTAATTAAAAAAAAATAGAAAAATTAACCGTGCATGGTGATACATGCTTGTAATCCCAGCTACTCAGGAGGCTGAAGCAAGAGGATCACTTGAGCTCAGGAGTTTGAGACTGCAGTGAGCTAGTTTGTATCATTGCATTCCAGCCTGGGCAACAGAGTGAGACCCTGTGTCAAAACAAACAAACAAACAAAAAAAAACTCAAAACAAATAATAATATTAGTTTGGCTAATACTCTATAGCTTTCAAGACACATTTGACCTTTTTATTACCTCTTTTATTTTTTATTTTTATTATCTCTGTTTTAGAGACCAGAGTAAGAGTGTCTGTTCTATCCACATCGTTGCTCTCTAACTGTAAACAGGTTGCTTAAATTCTGAGCTTTAATAACTAATTGAAAAATTAAGTTAGGTTTACCAACCTAAGTCAGATGGTTGCTGAGAGATTTAAATGAAATGGGAAGTCATATAATGGACTATTACATGGGTATAATATAGCTTCTCAACTAGATTGAAATATTTCCGACAGGTGAACAGTGTATTACTTATCTTGCCTAGCACAGTGTAGCTCATACTAGATAATCAGCAAAAACTTGGTACCTTCTATGCAATTTTATCCAATAGTTTTTCTCCACAGATGCTTTTATTAGTGAAGATGGTAATCTCTTATGAAAGGTCTTTTACAAGGTCTTTTAAAGTTTTTGTTTTTTTTTTTTGTTTTGAGACAGAGCTTAAAGGTGTCACCTTGGGTAGAGTGCCGTGCCATCACAGCTCACAGCAACCTCCAACTCCTGGGCTGTAGCGATTCTCCTGCCTCCACCTCCCAAATAGCTGGGATTACAGGCGCCCCCCCACAACGCCCGGCCATTTTTTAGTTGCAGCCATCATTGCTGTTTGGTGGGCCTGAGCTGGATTCGAACCCGCCAGCTCAGGTATACGTGGCTGGTGCCTTAGCCACTTGAGCCACAGGCACCGAGCCAGTCTTTTAAAGTTTTAAAGACTAACTATTGAACACAGGTACTTAAAGAGAAAAGTTTTAAATTATCAATATTGGCCCTCTTTACCAGGCAAGCGTGGCACAGAAACTGACATAGAATGTGCTTAATAAATGTTTGTTGAATTAAGTGTAGTCTTATCTATTGTCCCACATATGAAGTTTTCCTTAACTTCAGAGGTATTTTTTTTTATAGGGGTGATTACTGCTTGGGAAACTAGAGATCCCAGAAGCTAAAGACCAACTGAGAAATCACAGTGATAGGCTGTGACTGGAGATACAACTCATTCTTCTAAAAAAAGAGTATAGGGTCCAGGTGAAGAGGCTCCCACCTGTAATCCTAGCACTCTGGGAGGCCGAGGCGCGTGCATTGCCTGAGTTCAGAAGTTCCAGACCAGCCTGAGCAAGAGGGCGACCCCATCTCTAAAAATAGCTGGGTGTTGTGGTGGGTACCTATAGTCCCAGCTTCTTGGGAGGCTGACGCAAGAGAATCACTTGAGTCCAAGAGTTTGAGGTTGCTGTGAGCTGAGACACCATGCTGCTCTACCGAGGGCAACAAAGTAAGACTCTGTCTCAAAAAATAAAACTCAAACGCAAACTAAAAAACAGTGCAGTGATAAGAGTATTTAGTGAAGTAATAGTTGCTGTTTATTAAGTGCCCACTATGTACTTCACACACATTGCTCCAGGTCTGTTAGTCACTATATTCACAGTCTTTCTCACTGTCTTCATTACAAGAAACACTTGTACAAGTACCTATCCCAAGATTATGGAAGTATGAGGAACCAGCCCTCAGTAATATGAACCAATTTTCTACAATTTTAGTCATTTATAGAATGAGGAACTTGATGAAGATGGCTTCTAATTCCTTCCATCCTACATGATTTATTTTTCTCACTTCATAGGCCTAACTACTATTCAAGAAGTCTCTTTTTAAAAAGGATTCCAATATCTTTCTATTGTATAGTTAACAGATGCTACATTTAGTTATACTAGGTAAGTAGTCAAGAATGTTGATTTATTAAATTTTATTCAAGTGTTTAACCTAAACACTAAGCAACTTTAGACTGGTAAAATACTTAGTGGAGGCTCAGTGCCTGTGGCTCCATGGGCTAAGGCACCAGCCACGTACACCTGAACTGGCGGGTTCGAATCCAACCCGAGCCCGCCAAACAACAGTGACGGCTGCAACCAAAAAATTGCCGGCCATTGTGGCGGGTGCCTGCAGTCCCAGTTACTTGGGAGGCAGAGGCAGGAGACTTGCTTGAGCCCGGGAATTGGAGGTTGCTGTGAGCTGTGATGCCACGGCATTCTGTCCAGGGTGACAGCTTGAGGCTCTGTCTCAAAAAAAATAAAAAAATAAAAAATAATACTTAGTGGAATGTATTATATATTGTTAAAAAATATTTTAAACAACTTCTAGCATCAAGTTTTAGGTTTTTTTTTTTTTAACATGGATGAGCATACTAATAAGTTGTTTTTAAATCGATATTTTGGTTTGAGGTTTGTGTTGGGGGTTGGAGTGGCAAATGATGGTGGACTGTGTCATTTAAAACATAGTCTGATTAGCCAATTCAATTACTGAATTATCTTTGCATTTATACATTTGTCTTCTAAGCACAAGGACAGTTCTATTTTTATTCTAAGACTGACCATGAAGAAACCTGTGTCAACAGTGGTTTACATATTGATAGAGGACATTGAATTCTAATTTGGGAACAGATTCCACTTCTTCAAAATCTTAGGCCATTTCAGCACCAATGATTTTTTTCCCAGTAAGTCTCTGTAACAAACCCTTAAATGTGGATTTAAGTGCAAGATGTAATATTGCCATGGTGAAATGCATGTTGGAGAGTAATGGAGGACCGATAGAATTAAAGTGATTCATCTCAGAGTATAAGCTCACTGAGGGCAGGAGCTTTGTTAGGACCTATCAAGAGAACCAAAAATTGTTGAATGAGTGATTGGTAGGTTGGTCTACCCTTACCATTGTGGTTGTAACTCAGAGGAATTTCCATTGATGGTACAGAAATCCTATTTTGGAAGCTAGATCTCATGTTCATTATGACTGGCTGGTTCAGGGATAATTGGAATAAGGTTATGGGGGTATTGTCTAAATTTTTGTCCTTTGTGTAGCTTTTGCTTCTCCCTGAAAGGTCAGTTTTGGAGAAATTTTGTTCATGGGTAACTTTGAAGAACTCTCTGATTTCTCTACTTTTCTTTCTGAAAAATATAATTAATCACTAGTTCAGATAGAGAATCTTCTTCTTGGCTTAGGGCTGAATTGAAATGAGGAAATTTTGCAGAGAAATCACCTGGGGAAACAAACAGTTTTACTGTAGAGGCTGAGGTCCCAGCCTTGTTTTCTACAATGCACTTGAAGTCCCCCGGAGTCTTCAGGAAATGCCTGTGTGATAATCAAGGTGCATACTTCCTCTGGAAAGGAAAGAAATTGAACTCAGTGTATTTGGGTGCCTAAAATTAACAAATATATAGTATATCCAGAGAGTGTATATTTGTTAGAGAGAGTAGGTACTAGGAATGAATATAGTATTCCTGAGTTAAAAAAAAAAAACCCAGAAAACATCTGATTAGATGTTTGTCTTTTGAGTGGGATCATAAAAACAAATCCTAACCCGAGTGAGAATGGCTCATGCCTGTAATCCTCACACTTTGGGAGGCCTAGGTGGGAGGAATACTTGAGGTCAGGAGTTTGAAATCAGTCTGGGCAACTTAGCAAGAGTCTCTACAAAAATAAAATAGTCAGGTGTGTATACCTTTAATCCTAGTTGCTTTTAAGACATTTAATCAAGCCTATGCCTGATAGCTTGAGCCTGGGAGTTGGAGGTTTATTTTATTTATTTATTTATTTATTTATTTAATTTTATTTTTTTTGAGACAGAGCCTCAAGCTGTCACCCTGGATAGAGTGCTGTGGCATCACAGCTCACAGCAACCTCCAACTTCTGGGCTCAAGCGAGTCTCCTGCCTCTGCCTCCCAAGCAGCTGGGACTATAGGCGCCCGCCACAACGCCTGGCCATTTTTTGGTTGCAGCCATCATTGTTGTTTGGCAGGCCTGGGCTGGATTCGAACCCACCAGCTCAGGTGTATGTGGTTGGCGCCTTATCCCATTGAGCCACAGGCGCCGAGCCAATTTATTTATTTATTTTTATTTTATTTTATTTTATTTTTTTTTGAGACAGAGCCTCAAGCTGTCACCCTGGATAGAGTGCTGTGGCATCACAGCTCACAGCAACCTCCAATTCCTGGGCTCAAGCGAGTCTCTTGCCTCTGCCTCCCAAGTAGCTGGGACTACAGGCGCCCGCCA
>CAUYRH010047924.1:0-35053 GCA_963574655.1 Perodicticus potto | reverse complement strand
TTTTTATTAAATCATAATTGTGTACATTGGTGCAATCATGGGGCACAACGTGCTGACTTCATATACAATCTGAAATATTTTCATTGAACTATTTAACATAGCCTTCATGGCCTTTTAATCACTATATGAAGACATTTATATTCTACATTTAGTAATTTTCACTTGTACGCTTCTTGGCTGAAGATACCACAGAAAAACCTGAAAACCCTCAGCCCTGAAGGGAAGGGAGGTTGGACACACCTCCTTCTACCCCCCTCCCTTTGGGAGTTTAGACTAACTGCGAACAGGACCCAACACCCCTGCAAAGTAAAGGTTGTCTTGCCTGCAGCCCATCGATTTGCTTAACAGGTCACTTTAAGTATATTGCTGCCTGCTGATTAACAGACCTCAACCATCTTAACTCAAGCTTCCTTTCCTTTCAGCCAACTCCAAGACCTTAGACAGAACTTTATTTCTGTAGCCAATTACAAATCAAAGAATCTCTGAACCACCCGCCCTGCCTCAGATGTTCCACCTTTTCCAGCCAAACGAATGTACACCCTCCATGTATTGATTTACGATTTTATATGCAATTTTACCTGCAAATCAACTATAACCCAACTTCCTTACTGAAAGCTTCCTAGGTTTGTGTATTCTTGGGTCAGTTATTACTCATATCTGGCTTAGAAAAGAATCTCTAATTTATTTTATGGAGTTTTTCTACAGCTTTTCTATTGTATTCAAGCACAAGGAGAAATGGGACCATGCTTTACTTTTATGCCTCTATCCTTAGCATGGCGATTTTATATAGCAATAAATATTTGTTAAATGAATGATGGATGGTTTTTACCTCATGTAAAAAGAGGGACTGGGGAGGGCCTGAAAGATGGAAACTCCCTGGTCTTAACATAAAATGTTTCTCTTTATATTGTGCCTACAATAAAATGTACTCTGTAGACTTATGAATATTATGTTGAGAAAAGTAAACCTCAAAAGACTTATTTTTATTTTATCAGTGCTGATCCCAAGATTGCAGTGAGGCAATCCTCATTGCTCTGAGGCATGAGTCAGATTTTATTACTTTCAGAGGCACACACTGAATTCTTGAAAGAATTCAGGATACATGTTCAGTATATGACTATGAGATCCATTGTCAACCGGTTTATAATCAACAGACACAGTGGAAAACATGAGGCTAGGCAAGGTTTTGTGAAAAGGAATTGAGACATCAAAAGTTGTGTTTGTGGAGAGGAGCTCAGGAAATTACATTGCCAAATATGACTGCTTGGTCTAAAGAGTATTTTGAATTAAAGGCTCTTAGAGATTAACAAGCCCTTGGAAGAGGCTTTCCCTCTACTGGCATAATTCAGACTGACCTGATCAAAAGATCAAAGGGGGAAGTTGACTTCCCTTCCTCTGTCTGTTATCTAAATATATTTCAGGAAAGGAGGTCAAGAAGATCCACCAGACCTGGCCCAAAATATTTTAAACACAATGCCTGTCTCTCAGGTTCTTTTGTAAGTCAGTCTGTTTCCCCATCTATCCCTCCTCCCTAGTAGCTATTTATTGCCCCTAAATGGAACTACCTGCCTTATCTTTCCTCCCCTCCAAAAAGAGTGATGCAAAAATATCTGAACTTCATTGGGATAGTGAATCACTCTGTGGTTCTCCCCAGGAGTACGGTAAATAAACCTGTTTCTTATTAACCTGCTTTAATTGTGAGTTCACCAGTGAAATTTCAAGGAAAGGGTAAGGTTCTCCTCACCCCTACAGTGGCAAATTAGTCAGGAAATAAATGTGGAAAGTGGTCAATCTACGTGGTGGCTCACTCCTGTAATCCTAGCACTCTGGGAGGTCAAGGGGAAAGGATTGCTTGAGCTCAGGAGTTGGAAACCAGCCTGAAGAAGAGCAAGACTCTATCTGTACAAAAATAGAATATTTAGCCAGGTGTTGTGGCGGGCACCTGTAGTCCCAGCTACTTTGGAGCCTGAGGCAAGAGAATCGCTTAAGCCCAAGAGTTTGAGGTTGCTGTGAGCTATAGCTGTCTTCATCACACTCTAGCCTGGGGGACAAAGTAAGACCCTGTCTCAAGAAAAAAAAAAGTTTGCTGCCAATGTGAAAATTCCTTCCCCTTCATCACTGTAGTAGGACTTTTTAGCTTCTACTCAAACAGTTATAGTGACAAAATTTTAGGAATTTGTAACAAATAGTCTGACTATAAATGTGCTTTTTCTTATGTTTGCTTTAAAGCCATCTCCTTATAATTTCTATTTATTGGTCGTAATTTTAAATTCCTAGGACCACAAAGCCTAATTAGTTTCACAGATTAGGGGGTGATTTTGTGATTAACATGTGTAGACTCTCACTTATTTGAAAAAGTTCTTTTTGAAACACTCTACCTGGGATAGTGTAAAATGAAAAAAATAAAATATGCTACTATTATCCTTAATGTGAGGTTCTTTTACTTATTAAAACATTAAGTTTTGAAAGAAATTTATTTTTATATTTTACTATTCCTTTGGCCCATGACAAAATCCAGAATGACAATTTGAACTCCTTCCCAACCAAGATTTGCTGAAATTTTATTTATTCATTTAAAATTTAAAGTCAGAACTTTCTCTACTTTGATATCTATTTTCTTAGTTTGACCATAGCTATTCTATCAAAATAATGTTGAAGCTTCATATTAACCTTCATGATAGATTTGTTTGGTACATGCATTTGATAAAACATTTTGTGATAATATGCCATTATCCAATTCCATTTACCGAGCATTTTCAAGCAGTCCATATGAGCTAAACATCAAAGGGAAAATTACATAGGTGGGTGAGGCCAAATGATTTCTGCTCACCAGGAGTGTTCAACACCCCAGGGGAAATAGTCATTTACATAAATAACCACAACCCTTGGTCCATATGGATACCTCAATGGAACATGAGCAAGGACTGTAGAAATGGAGAAAAGGGCGAGTTTCATTCTCTTCTGAGACTAGTGAGAAGGTGGCATTTGAAGTTAAAGAACATGATGCTGATGCTGAATAGAATTTCTCTCAGGTTAATGATACTACAGGCCCAGGGCACATCTTATAGCAAAGATGCAGAGATGGATAAGTTTAGGGCATTTTTAAGATGGCACCAATAAGGATAAGGCAGCTTTGGACCCATGGATAGAATAGAGCAGGAGATAAAAAGGATATGTGCCAGAGCTGGATTATTGGGGCCTTGACAGCAAGCCAAAGAATTTAGGATTATTCCGAAGGACTGGGAAGCCATGAAAGACTTTAGAGCAGGGGCGTGATGTGATTAGTGTTGAGTTTAGGGGTACTATTTCCAATAGTACCTTATCTCATAATTTGGTGGAATCAACATAATAACATCCTCATTTTCCACCATGTCTGTAAAACCAAGTACATTTATGAAAACAAAGCAAAACATTTAACCTGACCAAATGTACTCTCTTAGCGAATGCTACTGAATTCTGAATTTTTAATTCTGATTATTTTTTCATTCTCACAAGCTCCTTATTTGATTTCACAATTTAGTCCTTCTTTTGAGAACTAATATCAAACCTGTAAGTTTACATTTTTTTTTGTTTCTTTTCAATTAATGAGATATAAAGAGACGGGGACAGAAAGACAGATACACACAAAGAAACACATACCCCACATGAAAGAGAGAAAGAGAGAACCTATAAAAATTAGTGTTCAGATTATATAAGTTGGCCAAGAACATCTGTTTGTCAGGCAGTTGATTCATTCATTTTTACAGCCTATTTGGAAGCCGCTAAATTTAATGAGTGCAGCACAGCTTTGAATTCATGAGAATTCCCCACTGTCTCATGCTCCTTTCGATTCACATGCTTGAGAATTTCCCCTCTACCATCATCATTCCTTATAAAACCTCCAGGAAAGAGTATTGGTATTGGTGAGAGGAGGGCAGTCAATGACACCTTGGTTTGTCTGCATCTCTACTAATTTCTCTGTCTGCATTGTAGACTCTTTGTAAAAATAAAATAAAAATGTCCTTGTCCCTTCAGTGGGTTTTTAGTAAATGATTGCCGAATGGATAAATGAATGAATGAATGGATGAACAGATGAAAGAATGGAGGAAGTGATTAAGTGGTAGAGGAAATGGCAACAACGGTGTCAGCCTTGTTTCTCCGTGATCCTCGGCACTAATTTGCCTCTCCCATTTATGACAATGCAATGCACTTTCATCTGTCATTCACGTCTTTTCATAGCTACTCTGTGGTAAATGAGATTTTCTTAGAGGCCATAAAACAGTTGAAATCTGCAATTTCATTAGGCATTCAATTTCTACCCTAAAACTTAATGACTAAGCAGATGAACACAGATGATTTTGTAAGAATAAAACACACAGACACGTACATAATAATTGCAAGGCTACTGTACAGCGTAAGCAATTCAGACAAGCCAGCTGCTCCAGAAAGAAACTAGCGTGCCTTCCTGACAGCCTTTATCAGCTAAATTGTGCTCACAGCCATCTTTCAATGCATACTTGATTTTGATTGGGATATTCTGAATATATATCATGTGGTAAAATCACATGGCTCCATGGCTTTCTGTCTTCCCAAAAAGCACTGTGCTTATTGACTAGTCCAATTACACATCTCCCTTTCCAAGCTCCAAATTTATCTCCATTTCACAGATTAAGAAACTGAGGCAAAGTCCTTTTCAGTAATGTGACAAGTTGGTACCATAACTAGGATTACATCTGATACTGATATTATGTCCTAGTTAAACACTGCTAATTCAATTTATGTAAACTGACAATAGTTCATGCGAAAGTATCATGAGGCAGGTACTTTCATAAAGTGTTAATGCAAGTATAAATTAGGACAATATTTTTTAAAAGCTTCTTGGCAATGTGTATTGGGAATAATAAAAATATTCATATGCCTTGACAGTATAAGTAGTGTTCTAGGAATCCATAGAGAGATAAGAATTAGGGATGTGTTCAAAGATTTATGCATAAAGACAGTATGAATAACTATTATTTTTTGAGCATGTAACACAGTGCTAGGCATATAACAAGTGTCCTATATCATCTCATTTAATCTGCATCTTTCTCATATGAGAGAGAAGTATTATTCTGTCAATCACTCAGAAAGCAAAACAGGCCTTAAAAGAGACGAAGTAACAACAACAAAAAAGTGAAGTATCAATCCATAGCCACCAATAATCCAATATTATTCTTTTTCTTAAATTTATTTATTTATTTATTTTCTCTATATATGTAGAATCCATAGCCACCTGTAATCCAATATTTATCATACAAAATTTAGAAAATGTCTAGATTCTCAAATTAAGAATAAATATGAAAGCTTTTGGATTAACATAGAAAATTATACTTAAAATAATTTAAATAATTTTTTTTGTTTCTTAGATTCCTCATATTTGGTCTTTCTTTTAGCATTTTTTAAATTTCATTAATTTTTCAAATTAATATGAGAGTACAATTTTTAGGTTCCATTGTCTTTTTTTTAGTATTTTTTAATTGTTATCAAACTAATATGAGAGTACAAATTTTAGATAACATTGTTCTCGCTTCCAGAGAAGTTCCTTTTGTAGAAGAGCCCCTCACCCAGGGGGTGTTTTATACCCCTTGATAATGTGCACAGTAAGTGAGATTCCGCCTCATGCCTTCCTTCCTTCTGCCAAACATCCCCCCCGGCCTCTTCCCACTTCCCTCTACCCCCGAACAGGACTATATTAGTGTTTTATTGTTCTTATCAGCATCTAATTGTTTATATATTGATTTCATATTAGTAATATTTATTTATGATTTATACCTAAAACAAATATTTATTGAGCACCTGTTTTATTCAATGGGCATTTTCCAGGTACTAGGAGTACACATGTAGGAGGTCAGAACGAGAGATAAAATACTTGGGAGTCATCCACACAGTACATTAATCCTGAGGCCATGAATGAGGTCAACTAGGGAATGAGTGGGATAGAGAAGGGGTGTAAGAGTTGACCTCTGAGACCTTCAACATTAACAGGTGTCGGAGAAGATGGAAACCAGAAAAGGAGTCTCAGAAATCTCAGTTGCTGAGGTGGTAGCACAGTGAGAAATCTGAGTAAAGAATTTCAAAGAGGCCTTGGTCAACTGAGTCCAATGCTGGTGAGCAGTTGAATCAACTATGGATTGAAGCTTGGATTTGGCAAAGTAGGGGTCACGGATGACCTCAAAATCCTTTCACTGGGAGCGGTGATGAGGAAAGCCTGACTGGAGTGGTTTGGGGACAAAAGACAAACTGAAATATTGGAAGAAACAAAATATAAATAACCCTTTTAGTTTTGTTATAAAGGGGATCAGTGGTGGAAGGTAATAATAGGTCAAGGAAGGGTTTTGTGTTTTGGAAGAAAGACATTGCAGCAGGTTAGCTGAGAAGATTGTTGTGGGGGAAGAAAAGTTGGTATTTTTAGAAAGAGAGGTTAATTGCATAAGTGATGTCCTGGAATTGGGGAGAGGATATGGGCATAGCTTAGGGGTTGACCTTGGATTGGATCTTGGACAGTTAACGTAGGATAACAGAAGAAAAGGGACAGCACAGATTCATATTGTTGGTCAATTTGATAATGGGAAAAGGAGGAATATCTTTTCTTCTTGTGTCTATTTTCTTGTGAAGAAATAAGGTCATTAATTGTTTACAGAGAGGGAACATGAGGAGAGATGCTAAATAATTTTTTAAAAATAAGAATATAGATGGACAATTGAAATGTGTGTACACGTAGGATGGCCAGGCAATATTTAGGGCTCACTTAGTTAAAAGATAACTGTAATATAGAGGGGTGAGGTGGTAGAACTTAATGGCAAAAAGTCAAAGCAGGTGGCATATTTCTTTTTAGGGAACAAAGCAGTGAAATGGTCTAGATGTGGCTGGCTATGTTACCCTGAAAGTTCAGTACTATATAGGACAGGGTAGAAAAAAAAATAGCCTGTTTGAAAATGATGTAGAGGAAGAAATGTCCTCAGAGGTGAGTCCAGGTTGAATTAAAGCAAGATTAGGAGAACATCCAGGGAAGAGAAGGTGGATGAGAGAATTTGGTGATGACAGAGTATAAATTCTAGACTAGACTAGAAAATGTGTAGAGTTGATTGATGAAAGTGTCCAGAAATGAGGCTCAGACCTCCCGAGCTATCTCAGGTTAGCAGGGGACAGGGAATCCCAAGGTATGTGTTGGGACTCAGAACACAGTTCCCAAAAGTTCAGGAGGACTTCAGAAGCAAGAAGGTCTCCGTGACTTCCCCTTGCCTTCCTGCCTTTTGCCTCCCCTTTTCCCCTAAACCAAGCCATAAAACCTAGAAAGCTCCCCTGTTTATTACCATTAGATCGGGCATCCTTTTTCTGCAATCATGTTCTCCACAACTACCCACTTCTTTCACCAGACTTTGTATAAAAATACACTGTATTCCCTGGGTTTCTGGGTCTTCATTTCTGAAGGCTGCCATGTCATGGAAAACTTTGATTAAATTTGTTGCACTTTTCTCTTGTTAATCTGTCTTGTGTTACAGAGGTGTCAGCCACAAATCTTGCAATGAGTGAGAAAAAGATGTCACTTTTTCCTCCCCTTCAAATGCCCTGGGTTTCTCACAGAAAGGTGTGTCTGCCTATTTGTCCTCTGTCTACCAGTCTTTGATTTTTGTGAGTGGGGCAATGTTTGGGGGAAATAATCTCAGCAGAATTGTGTGTAGCACTTTCAGCCCTTCCATACCAAGTTGCTGGCTCTGGCTTTGAGGATGGAGGAAGGACATAAGCCAAGGAACACAGGTGGTCTCTAGGATCTAGAAAAAGCAAGGAGACCGGTTCTACCCTGGAGTCTGCAGAAAAGAGCCCAGCTCTGACACTTCCATTTAGCCCAATGAGGCTTATGTTGGACTGCTGACCTAGAGAAGTAAGACAACTTTGTGTTGGTTTAAGACTCTGAGTTTATAATAACTACAATGGAAATCTAATATGCCTCCAGACAGTTTTAAATTTCAAAATGGGCAAACTTCAAAAGTAAGTAAAAAACAGGCTACATTTTCCTGTCGGAATAAACCACCTTACACTGCCACGGTGTCAGTATCCATTTACTGAAACATTCTCTTAAGTTCTTTCAACTGAGGCTTCAAAAACTCTAATTCCAGGTTGACATTTGCAGATAGTCTTCTAGTTTTATTATTATCTCAGCCATTTGTCATTTATTTGCAGTCATTCTATCCCCTCTGTGACAGCCTTGGTATATGAGACAGCCTTGGTATATTCTCTGCCTTCCACCTCATCACCATGAAAATAGTTTTTACTTAGTGGGATACTTTGTGTCAAAAAAGATCGAGACTGATTTAGAAATAAGAATTTCAGGGATTATCGTCCTTCTTTTATTATTGTATCACTTTGGGCCATTTCACTCTATAAAAAAGAGCTCATTTTGGTCTATCTTGGAGGCAACCACATTTTCCCTTGCTTACCAGCCCTTCATCAGGTGGAGATAAATGATTCAAAATTATTTTCTTGTTCAATTGTTTTTTTTCATTTTGAACATGAAGAATTCATAGGGGAGTAGAGGATTTTACTTAGAGACCATGAGTTTTAACACAAGTCAGCATACAAAGAGAGAATATATATGAAGAGCCTTTTTGAAACAGATTTAAAGCGTACACTGTGTTGTGCTAACTATGTGAACCTGTGTCATTACCTTGTGAATCAAGATATGGAATATCTCCAGGTCCACAAAAGTTCCACGGTGCCTCCCACAGTCTATCCCCACCTCTCCACCAGTAAACGTTGTTCTGACTTTCTTTCGTAAGTTCAGTTTTACCTATTCTTGAAGAAGGAATCATAAAGGTTGTGCTCTTTTGTGTATGGGCTCTTTCATAAAGTCCCAAGATGAAACATAATGTTTGAGAGATAAATCAGCATTCATAATGTCATTGCATGTATCAACAGAGCAGTCTTTCTTAAAAAAAAAGTTTTATTGTGTATATTTAAGGTATACAACACTATGCTATAGAATACATATACATAGTAAAAATGTTATTCGAGTGAGGCCAATTGGCATGTCCATCATTTCACATAGTTACCTGTTCTTTTTTTTTGTTGTGGTGTTTGAGTCAGGAGTAGCTAAAGTTGACTCATTTAAATCTCAAATACAATGCAATTTTATTACCCATAGTGTCATGTTATACAGTGGATATCCAGACTTGTCCGTCCTACCTTTCTGCTACTTTGTAGCCTCTGACCTGTCTCTGCATTTCCTCCCCCCATGCACACAGCCCTACCCCTGGTATCCATTATTTTGTTCTGTGTATTTTTTCTGTGTATTTGAATGATTTTTTTTTTTAGATTCCATATTTAAGTGGGATCATGGGATATTTTTCTTTCAAAGTCTGCCTTATGTCATTCAGCATAATGTCCTCTAGGCTCATCCATAGCAAACAGAAGATCCTTTTCTTTTTAGGGCTGAATAATATTCCAAGGTATAGACAGATATCACAGTTTCTTTATCTATCTTCCCTGTTGATGAACACATGGGTTGTTTTCATATCTTGGCTACTCTGAATAATGCTGCAATGAACATGGGAATAAAAGTTTCTTTATGAGGTGGTGATTTCATTTCGTTTGGGTATTTGTCCAGGAAAGAGGTTGCTGAGTCATATGGAAGTTCTATTTTTGATTTCTTTAGAAACCTCCATACCTTTTTCCATAATGATCGTATCCATCTACATTCCTACCAAAGAATTACCTTTCTCCACATTTTTGCCAAATTATGTTATCTTTTGAGCTTTTGATAATTGTCATTCTAGTTGGTGTGAGGTAACATTTCATAGTGGCTCTAATTTTCATTTCCCTGCTGATTCATGATGTTTGTCACCTTTTCATTTACCTGTTAGAGATTTTTAGGTCTTCTCCTGAGAAACGTCTATTCAGGTCTTTTCCCCATTTGTTTCTTTTACTATTGAGCCATATGAGTCCTTTCAAAAATTTGATATTAACCCCTTATCAGATACATAACATGCAAATATTTTGCCCAATCCATAGGCTGATATTTAATTTTGTTCACTTAATTATGTCTCATAAGTTCCATGGGCAGTCTTCACTCTTTTTTCTCATTCTTTTTTTTCTCTCAGCTGAGTCATTTCAAAAGACCTATCTTCAGGTTCACAGATTCTTTCTTTTTCTTGATCTAGTCTGTTGTTGAAGTTCTATATTGTACTTTTTATTTCATTGATTAGATTCTTCAGCTCCAAAGTTCCTATTGCTTCTTTTTTTAAATATCTACCTCTTTGTTGAATTTCTCATTCAAGTCACAAATTGTTTCTTGGCATTGAATTGTCTATTTGCATTTTCTTATATCTCACTGAGTTTCTTTAAGGTCATTATTTTGAATTCTTTTTCTGGTAATTCATAAATTTTCATTTTTTAAAGGTCATTTGCTAGAAAATTGTGTTCCTTTTGGTGGCATCAGTTTTTCTTGCTTTTTTATCTTGCTAGTGTCCCTGCATTGATGTCTGTTGATATGGTGGTCAGTCACCTCTTCCAGACCACACAGAGTGGCTTTTGTAGGGGAAGACATTCAGCTGCATATGAGCTTGAGGGTGCTTGCTGGGCAAGGTGCAGTGGCCTCTGTGAAGATTCTTCATAATCATCAGTGATCAGTGTGGCTGCTGCTCTAGGATGCAAGAAATCTGTAGTGGCGACAGTGGCTGCTTAGATTTAGGGATCCTTCTGTTCTTGTCTTCCCCATAGTGAAGCATCTTAATTGAGGGGATCTCTCTTTGGGTAAGATCTGACACAGAGCATGGGCAACCATGTTGGCACTGGGATCCAGAGAACAGATGCTTGGATCAGCTGTGGAACTGGGCTCCTGAAACCTGGGTCTTGTGAAACTACTGTAGCACCTGGGACTTACAACATAGGTTATTTTCAAAGCATAAGTGGATTCAGTCTCACTAAGCTGGGATCTGTTGCTCTGAAGCATAGCCCAGCAGCTGGTTCTGACCCTAGGGGAGCAGGGCAAAACACTGGGGAAGAAAGCTGATGTGAAACTTGGGCCCCAGGGAGCAGGGCACAGCTGCAATTTGGAACATAGAACCAACATGGCACATTGTCAGCTAATGCTCCAGAGGACTATACAACATGATGGTGACTCTATGCATTGGAATGGTAGGATGTGGTGTAGCCCAGGCTCTGTGAGGCTGGAGGTGGCAGTAGCAAGGACCCCAGAATGTGATGTGCTTGGATTCTGGGGAGCAGGGAGCAAAGGTATCAATGGCTCCACTCCCCAGAGAGGTGGGGTGCATCAGCAGCTTGGACAGCAGTAGCAAGTTTATCCAATTCCAGGTAGGGAATGAAGTGGCAAAGCCAAGCTGTTTCCTTCCCATCCCTTGTGGCCATCCTGGGTTTCTGTGACCTAGGGGATTGGGGCTGCTTCTTTCCTCTTCTCTGGAGCTCTCCTTTGGTTGTTCTGGTTAACACGTGGTCATTAATTTGTCATGGATTTGTGTGTGAGAGAGAGAGGAGTGCTCCAGGCTTCCACCTAGCCATCTTGCTGATCTCATGCCTCCAAAAGTTTTTCTTTTCTTTTCTTTTTATGAAATTGGCTTTATTAGAGAATAATTTACATACATTAGGAAGATAACGTTTTCTGGAATTTCTGACTGTTCTTATATATTTTTAAAATCCCAATTTTCTGACTCAAGCAAATGCACACAGTGTACAGGTAGCAAATGTTCACATTCTCTTCCCTCAGAAACCTTTTATTCCTCACATACCTTGAGAAGAGTATGTAGCCATTTGTGTAGTTAACTACTCTGTCCGAAAAGGACAGCACAGCTTTTCTTACTTCCCTAAGAGGGCCAAATGCTTATAGCTCAAATGACCCCCTAAAGCCCCCAAGTGCCAGGAAACCTGGAGGGCCATCTCCCAGGTGTTCCCACGTCAAAAGGCATGAAGCCCAGATTTTGAAGACATTTCTAGGTCAAAAAAGCCAAGACACACGGGGCTATCTGGTTTCTGGAGCGATTTAATTGACATTCATAAAGGTTAAGGTCAGAACCTGGGATCCTTTCTGCAGTCTTTAAGGAGCAGAGGTTTCTCTCCCTCATTTATGGAAAGGGCGGCAGCTGTTTCTTGGTCGTGTATAAATTGAGAGACGTCATTGTTCTCCATCTCTAGTCTACAAGTTGCACAGGAAGCTTAAGGGATTTGAAGATAAGGAATTCAAGTACACATGATTAGTAATTTAGGGAAGCAGTTTAACCTTTGCTTTTTTTTTTTCTTGTGGTAGTCTGTTACAGCAATAAGAAAGAACTAATAAAAGCCCTTTGTGAGCAAATTTTACTGCTCTCCCCTCTGTGGCTGTTCTGACACTTTTATATAGTGCTGGCGTCACACTTACTCTGTGGTGCTGTAACTTTATTTCTTACCCTAGAGAGCTCATTATTTCTAAGGGCATGTCTTGATGATATTTGGGACCCAAGTGCCCTGTTCCCAGTTGGAACTAAGTGTATGGTGAATGAATGAATGAAGTTAGAGAGAATATTGTTGATTAATCATCTCCATTAAGGTTCAGTTCCCCCTAGGTTGAAGCCACCACAGGTGAGAGAAATGCCACCATCTATAACCACTCTGATAATTCTCAGTCTCACGTGCTCTGATATTTGTCCCCTGCAAACTGCCTTGAAACAATGTAGTGAACTGAAAAAATAGCAATGTCTTACAAACACAAGGGACACGCATTATATTTTCAAAAGCAGTCTTTCTGCTAGAAAAGTTTGAAAAACTTCATTTTTCACGAGAAGTTTGTTTTTAAGTGATTTGAGTATTAGAAGTTCAAGTATATATGTTGAGTTCAAATATATGTTTAGTAATTTAAGAAATACTTAATCATTTCTTGTTTTCAAGAGAAAACCGGACAATTTCACTATGCAGAGTGTATTTCTGTACTGCCTCCAATTATTTTTTAATGACATATATTGGAAATATATATGTTGACATCTATCTATTGACAAGGTTGTAATAAAACCTCAGCAGACACATATATTGCTGAGGTGTTGTTGATTGGTAAGAGACTTTGATTAATTCGATACTCCCAGGGTAACTAATCTCTAGAAATCATCAAAATACATGTAACAAGTTACCTTGAATGGATATGACTGTATGGATAAGACAGGAATTATCTAAGGTCAATAATTTTCTGTGTACTCAACATTCTCTGCAAGAGAATCTGATACTTTGCACAGCTGTAGTTTAGTTATATACACATATTTATAATAAACTAGGATGGCACAACTTGCATCATAGAACCTCTCTAATAAAGTCAATATATTAGAGAGGAAAACCATGGTTAGTTCTTAAGATAACTACCCTTGACTAAGAAGAGTATCCTCAAGGCTAGGTGGCACATACAGTGAGAATTCCAAATTCAGTGTGATGCTGTGTTTGACTGGGATATCCCTGGGAAAATTTTGCCACTGCTAAGAGAAAGTTATTATAGAAATAAGGTAACTATATCATGAGTAGCCCAAACAAAATCCTAAAACTTCAAACATTCTCCAGAAATATTTTCGCTACTTTAATAAAATGAAATGTTAAAATATTCAGATCTATTTCTAGTAGTATTTTTTAAAAACATGCTATAAATGATCGTGCCCCTGCACTCTAGACTGGGTGACAGAGTGACACTCCATCTCCAAAAAAATAAAAAAAAATTAAACAGAAATAAAAAAAATTTAAAAATGTACTAACATGTTTATTGCGATGTCTTCTGTAATTAATAGCAATATTGTATATTGATTTAGTAAAATATGATACAGCAAATCCTTCTTATTCTTCTCTGTTCTGATCTCTGATTCTCTCTGATGGTATATATATATATATATATATATATATATATTCCTCTATTTTAGCAATTTTTTATTGCATAGTTGTTCCCTCCACAGTTATGAGCCTTTTGAAGACAATAAACTTCACCAAAAAATTCTTTCTGAACTTCATCCCCTAAACTTCTGTGCTCCTCTGTCACTACTGTGTGGCTCAGAAAACAACACCTCAAAGTATAGCTGTTCAACCTGCTGAGTATGTTGAACTGAAGGACACTGGAAGGGGTTTGGAAACAGTCTCTTTCTCACTTTCTATTTTTCCTCCAATATTTGGCCAGGGCCGGGTTTGAACCCGTCACCTCTTGTATATGGGGCCGGCACCCTACCCCTTTGAGCCTCTTTCTCACTTTCTCTTGCCCTTCTTTTTCTTGCTCCCTTTCTCTCCTAAGGAAGCTAGAGACCTAGAATTTCTCTCCCCCAAGGGGGGGTCACGGAAACTATGGCTGATCCTTGAACAGCATGGCGGTTAGGGTCACCAACCTCCTCCCAACACACACAAACATTCACATAGAATACTTTACTCCCCCCCAACGTAACTACTAATAGCCTCTTGTTGACTGCAAGCCTTACTGATAGCACACACAATCGTTTAACACGTATTTTCATGTTATGTGAGTTATACGTTATATTCTTAAAATAAGCTAGGGAAAATAAAATGTTATCAAGAAAATTATAAGGGAGAGAAAGTATGCTTACTCTTCATTAAGTGGCAGCAGATCACCATCAAGGTCTTCATCCCGTCTCTCATGTTGAGTGGGCTGAAGAGGAGGACGACGTGGAGGTGGTGAAAGGGGAAACAGGAGAGGCAGGTGCCCTCAGAGTTAACTTTACAAACATACTTCATAATTTCTGAAGTTTTTCCTTTCTCTGAAAATGTTTCACTATGATATCAATCCTTCTGCCCTGTGCTTTAGTTTCAGGGCCCAAATCATGGACGAGTCCACGTCGTAAGAGTCCATTAAAAGCAGAAGCCCCTGCCAGACTGCCCAGTGCCACTCTGGGTTCAGGCAATGCTTGTCTACATCTTTGTCCTCATTGTTTGGCACTGGTGCACAAGCCCTCGTCTCTATCAAGCCACCCGCTGTGGTCTCTGTCAGCTCTTAAATTTCCCCAAGACCCATATTTAAAAACCCTTGACTCTCCACCTTTTTAGTAATATCCACAATTTCTTTCATGGATTCCCTGATTGTCTTTGATGTAAACCCCGTGAAGTCATGCACACTATCTGGGTACAGTTTTCTCCAGCTGGAATTTACTGTTACAGGTCTAATGGCTTTCATGACTTTTTCTACAAGAGCGATAGTGTCTTCACTGGTGTAATCCTTCCAGACTTCTGTGTTCTCTCTACTGGGGTTCTCTTCCCCAGTGTTGACGATCGTCCTGCAGAGTGCCATCTGGAATAAGCCTTAAAGGTCCTAATGAACCCCTCCAATGTCTTTGGAGTATAACTTTATGGGGAATTTAACTCATGGGGTTTTGAGTAGCCAGGGGTATTGTTCATCCAGTATCAAGAGAATTTTAAAAGGAAATTTCTTCCTGTCAAGGTCCTTTTTGACTTCAGGGACAAAGTATTGATGGAGCCAATGTAGGAAAAGGGTCTAGGTCTTCTTTTTGTACAACTAAAACACTGGAAACTGGTATTTACCTGTTTCTTTGAAGGCTTGGGGTTTTTCAGATTTATAGATAAGGGCAGTCTTGCTCATAAACTCTACTGCCTTTACACAAAACATCACCATTAACCTGTTCCCTCCTGCCATAAATCCTGGTGCTCACTTCTCTTACTTACTTATAAATGTCTCTTATGGTACTTTTTTTTTTTTTAATAAGGCACTTTCATCTGCATGAAAAACAAAGATTGATTGCTAGTCATTTACAAAATTAACCAAAAAGAAATAGCTCCTTCATCACGGTAAGTCTTTAAGAATGAACATACCAGGTGCTAGGTAAAGTCACGTGCAGGGGATGGCAGCCTCTCAGAGTCAGGGCAACACGGCCACAGCTCACAATCTCAGGTCTGACCCAGGGCTTCCTAGAATGCAGCTCTCAGTCTATTTTTCCAAAGTTTTTTTTTTTAATTTTTTATATTTTTATCAAGCTCCTATTAAATGCCAAGTATTATTTCAGGTGTTGGAGATACAATGGGGAACGTGAGAATATAAGACATTTGATGGATGAACAGCAGAGCCCTGAATGGGACTGGGAACAGGGCGGGCATAGATAAGTCTTTCTTGAGGAAGTTATCCTTGAGCTAAAGGGGTGAGGTGAAGTTAACTGGGTGCTGGTGTAGGGTAGGGTAACATTCTCATTTCAGAGACAGAGCTGCACACACAAAGTCTCTATGACTGAAGGGGGCATCTTATTTTTAAGAAAATGAAAGATGTCAAGATGATTGGAAGGCAGAGAATGAGAGGGAGAATAGGTTATCACACAACCAGAGAAAAAGTAATGGGAGGACATGCAGGGCCTGGAGTCCACGTCATTTATACTGATCTTCATTGTAAGAGCTCCATGAAGCATTAGGCTTTTATGTGGAGGAGTTATATATCATCAGATTTGCTTTTTAAAGCTGCTTTGTAGATATGAACCCTGCTTCCTTCACATTGTTCATGCCATGGCACACATGGAGAATGGTAATATTTCTTCCGTGCCCTGAAATGAGATGACTTGGGGCATTTTAATGAATTTTCATAAAAATTAAACCAACACTTTTATATAGTGTAACTATACTAAGTAAAATGAAATGCAGAGCCCCGGATTACATATTAAAAAGTTGAATTTATAAAAAGTTTATAAGGTACTGTTGCAGCTCTCATTTGTGAAATGCATGTGCATGAAGGTATCTGAATACATCTTGCAGTTTACTTGGACTTCAGTCAAATGACATGTCAGACAGAAGTCTATGTGTCTTGAGCTGTACCTACAGGAGACACCACTGGGCTTATTTCTTCAGGCTCCACAGCCAGACCTTGGTTTGTGCACTGTGTTCCTTGGGCATTTGTGTCCCCTATAGAACACTGCCAGGAGATCTCTGGATTCCAGAACAGACTGAAGAAAAGCCAAAGTTGTTGTGCAGGTGGATGAGTTTTTGAACCATTTTTTAAGTATAGCTAAACCAGAATAACAATTTGGGTCAGCATGGTGGGAATATAGATGCTGAGAGTACATGCATTTGATAGACAGTGTTTAGGTAAAATTGATGACAAATCGGATGTGGCAGGATGAGGAACAGGTGCAAAGGTTGACTTTTAGATATTTTGCTTTCTGAATGGGTGCTTGTGCCATTCTTTTAGATAGGGGAGCATCAAGTGGTTTGAAGTATCATTAAATTGGTCTTAAACATGTTATGTTTGAGACATCTGTGTGATTATACAGTGTAAGCAATTCTGCTATTACTCACTATGCATGCTGCTAAGTGCAGTAATATTTAACCTCCATTTTCATCATTATAGTCTTTTTTTTTTTTTTTTAAGTTTAAGTCCGGGGCTGGGTTTGAACCCACCACTTCCGGCATATGGGGCTGGTGTCCTACTCCTTTGAGCTACAGGCACTGCCCCATCATTATATTCTTGTAGGATAGATTCTATTATTAAATATATTTTTCAAGTGGGGAAATAGAGAGCTGGAGTGACCAAGTACCTATGTAACTTGCCATGGTTACAGGCAGGAAGTGGTGGAGCTTGATTTGGGGCTCAGGCAATTTGATTCTAAAGCTCTGGTTTAAACGTGTTCCACAACATGTGTTGGAAACTTAACCCTAATGTAACAGTGTTGGGGAAGTGGGGCCTCCTGGGAGTTGTTTAGATCTCTCATGCACAGATTAACTCCAATTATGAAAGGGCTTGAGGCTGTGGGTTTGATCTCTTGCTCTCTCTCACCCTCTCCTTGCTCTTCTACCATGGAATAATGCATCAAGATGCCAGCCCCTAAAACTTGGACTTCCCAACCTCCAGAACCATGAGCCAATACATGTTTGTTCATTATAGATTGCTCAGTCTATAGTCTGTTATAGCAGCACAAACTACTAAGACACCATTCAATGCTACTCATTTTTCTGTGACTACCCCAATCTGGTCCTGGCCTTATTTTTAGTTCTACCTTCTGTACACACCAAGATAAATCTTGACTTTTTTTTTTTTTGCTTCTATGGACTGAACTTCCAGGGTTTTCCATAAATGATTTTCCTTGATGTCTGTTAGGCTTCCTGGATTTTCTTTGCTTACTCTGACCTTCGTATATTCCCAGGTTTAGCCTGTTTTCTAGTCTCCTATCCACATTACATTCTAAAGTTGTTCTTGGACAGGCTCCAAAGCAATCTCCAGCATGCTCTTCACTGGGACCACCACCACAAACCTCTCAGCATCCCACAGAAGACTGACTCCTGCTGGGGACACCAGACCTCTCTGACTGACCAGAGCCCTGCAGGTGAGCCCTGTTGGACTGTAGTTCTGTGATGAGAGAATCCAAAGCTGAGGCTTTAACGATATACAGAATGTCTACTGGGGACTTCTGGTTCATAGAGAAATATTTTATCCCACATCTTAGTTTTGGAGTATCAGAGGTGTTTCTTTCGTTTAACAACACAAATGATCTGTGGCCAGATTCAAGTTCCCATATTTCCTCCTTGTTCCTCTGTATCACTCTGCTGCACTGTGGAATTATGCTCCGATCATTGCTTCTCTAAATCTTTCCTTATTCCTGGCTTCATGGTATAAATCTTTCCTTTGTTCAGAATGTCTCTTTTGTCCTTATCCCCCAAATTCATAAGCAAAATTCTAATCCCCAAGGTGATGGCAGAGCCTTTTGTTGGTGATTAGGTGGTAAGGTTGAGCTCTCAAATGGGCTCTGTGCCCTTATAAAGAGGCACCAGAGAGTTTCCCTTTGTCTATCACATGAAGGCATGGTGAGGAGGTGCCATCTGTGACCCAGGAAATGGGCCCTGCTTTGTCAGACACAGAATCTGCTGACAGCTTGATCTTGGACCCCCTAGTCTCCAGAAATGTGAAAAATGAATTTCTGTTGTTTTTAAGTCTCTGATATGTTGTTACAGCCGCTTGAATGGTCTAAACTCAAGATGGTGGATTTCACTTTTGGTTTTATTCTTGAAATTTATTATATGACCACAGCATATTTCTCTTCTTTATTTTTTCTGTGCTCCTCGGTTCCCAGTGGTGGGTTCTTGTCTTTTCCCTCCTGGCTCCTTGTGCTCTTTCTCCGTGGGGTTCACCCCTTTTCCCAACTTCCGGTTATAACTTTAGAGGGTTAAATTATAGACTCTGACCCTGTGCCTTTTGTTACAAGGTTTCCTCCAGGTTTTTCTCTCATATATCCAACTTTCTAATAAGTTAATTGCACTTGGAGAGGTCATTTTTCATATCAGAGCCCCTCTGATGTGTCCTCTTTTACAAAGACTCCACCTACTTCCCAGACAACAGAGCTTGTCAGGTTCCTAGAAGCGCCAGTCTCTGCCCTTGGCTGCCACTCCTGGCTGAACAGCTGTATGCTAGAGTTCAGGCTCCCCTCACCACATCAGCTGTGGGACGAACCCCCACAGGGCAGGTTGTGGCTTCTGTTTTCCTAAGCTCATGCCGAGGACCAAGGTGATGAGGGGAGTTAATGTCCCTTGGAGTGAATTTTGATTAATGATAAACAGGAGTGTGCCAGCAGACAGGCAGATTGACTTTTCTTCCTCCTCCCACCCAGGAATTCATGTAATGCGTGTTTTTTCCTCACAACCTACATGGAACAGTCCTGTGAGCCGGGAAAAGACACCTGATAAGGCCTCTGCAGGGTCTCTCCCCGGCTCCGTGAGAGATGGCAGCCAGGACAGAGAAGAATCACGGCCTGCCCAGCCCTCCTCCTCACCTCCCTTCATCCCTCCCCAAACAATGCCCCAGCACTTTAATCATCACCTCAGGCTCAGTTTCCTAGAGAAAGCAGCTTAAGAGAGCTCTTCAAATTTAACATTTTGTAAAATAAATGGAATTTTTTCATCACTCAGTTTATCGCCTCTGATTGTTATAAATAACACCTTTATTCAACCTGAATATCCTGTGGTTACTTGGTATCACTCATTCTTTTATGGATAAAATTCAGACTCTCACAAGCTCTGTTGATTTCTCCTTCCCGCTGAGGCATCTTCTCTGTGATGTACCTTGGATCCCACCCTGGTCCAGAACTGCACAAAGGTGCCTTAACTACTGCATCCTGCTCTCTGAACTGGATTCTCAGGCTCTCTCATAACCAATCACACACACTCTACCAGCACACAAAACTACTTTCCCCTAAATATCACCCTCATATCATTTCCCCAGAAACACACGCTCACAAACACACACAGCATAATCTCCAGTGATGCTTCATGACTTCATACAAAAAAAGGTGAAGCTTTGTAGATGTGAAGTGCTTTCAACTACTCAACATTCCTATGGATTCCTCCTCTGGTGCCATCACAAGCCAGGTTGCTTTCAATCTCCTATTATTTCTTTGAGAAGCTCCTTTTTCTCCTGTTCTATAAATCTTTCCTGCCTTTCAAACCCCCAGCTTAAAACAATTTCCCTCACAAGGTTTATTATAAGAACTCTAGAATGCATGGCTATATACCTTCCCTTGAATTCCTTTAGCATTAATCATTTATAAAATTTAATTTCTTAATTTAATATTGCTTTATGCTCTTGTGTTTTGGTTTTCTGAACTAAATTACATTTTTCTTGAGACAGAGTCTCACTCTGGCACCCTGGATAGAGTGCTGTATCATCTTAGCTCACAGCAACCTCAAACTCCTGGGCTCAAGTAATCCTCTTCCCGCAGCCTTCTAAGTAGCTAGGACTGTGGAGGCCTGCCACAAAGCCCTGATAATTTGTTCTATTTTTAGGAGAGATGGGGGTCTCCATTTTGCTCAGGCTGGTCTCAAACTCCTGAGCTCAAGCAATTCACCTGCCTCAGACTCCCAAAGTGCTAGGATGACAGGCATGAACCACAAAACCCAGCCTAGATTTCATTTTTTGACCATAGAAACTGCCATCATTTTCATGTGGTCTTAATTATATGGGGGCACAGAATAGATGCTCACGCATTCTTTGTTGATTGTATCTTTGAAAATGAATAGTCTGTGTGTTATAATTAGAAGTGCCTTGGTTAGTTGAAGGCTAGGTTATAATGCCTGGTGATAAGGATCAGTAATTAACTCACAAGGTGGATACCAGATGCCTACCACTCATCCTGTGAATGTCACTCTCTGAAGCTAATCCACAGGTTGGAGGCTAATCATGTGCACCTCACTGCTGTTGTGGAAGCAACGGTACTCTTCCTGTAGTCTGAGTGGTTCTGCCACTGATCAGTCACAGTTACATTTGAATGGACAGCACTGGAATTCAGGAAGCCAGTGGCATTCCAGCCTTATTCCTCCGGGTCAATGTCTTACTAGCCAAAGCACTAGAATGAACCAAGCAAAAGAGGCACAGAATAGATGGATAGTGGAAAAGCCAGTGTGGATACACTGTGAACTGAGGTGTGATTAGGGGCAGGGCTATACTTGGGTTGAAAACAGTATAAATTCATGTTAAGAAGCTTGTAGTTAGTGGAGTACCACCAAAGCTTTTTAAATAGAAACCTGACCACATCTATGTTTTAGGAAGATAATTTTTGTAGCAGTATGGCAGATGGGAAGAGTGGAGGTGGGAAGCCAGTTGGGAGGTTTATGTTTATGCCTAGTTTTCAAACTATGTTTTGAGAACACTGTGAGTTCCTTAGAGATGCCTCATGGGAGTGGGTGGGAACCTGGCCTCTAATCCAACTTCAACCTGACAAGATCTAACTTACATTTGCTGCAGATGGCTTCAAAGTAAAATGTAAAAAGAAAATATGTTGCAGCTTTAAAAAAAATGGAAAGCTCCTAGCTTACTTAAATAGCATGCTGTGTGACCATTGTTGAACAGATTTCAGAAATATTTTGAAGTTAATTCAATAACACCTATGAAGTCTAGAAAATGAGGAGTCAAAGATTGTTGGGTGATTGCATAGAAGAGATTGCATTAACCAAAGCCTTAAACACTCCAGGTGGAGGAGATTTATAGACAGGGGGATTCTCCTCAACTCATCCATTGTATGTGAGGTATCTGTGGGTGGAGATTTGCCTATGAAATGATCAGAGATTGGAGCTCAGCAGTAAGGTCAGATACAGGCTTGGGAATCATTAACTTTGAAGCTTTGATGGGCTTTGAAGCCAAGGAGATGAATGATGTCATTGAGCAAGATAGTGAGTGACCAGAAGAGCTGAGGGAACAAACTGAAGGCCCAGGTAGCATCCAGGCCACAACGTCATCTACCTGCCCACACGGATTCTTTAGACTTCGTAGTATTTTATATTAAGTTTTAAAATTTATTGTCAATTTTTGCCCAAAGTGCAACTGGGCTGCGCTTTGCTCATGGTCATTGCCAGCCAGAATGGTAGTTGATTGGCACCTGCTGCAGATTGCCACCTGTACCAGGTGTGCACAGACCCTCTCTTCTGCTGCATTTGGCTGTTTCCAGGCAAGTCAGTTCTTAACCCCAGAGGGAGAAGAACATTGACAACGGGACTTGGGTCACCAATGTTTATTATGAAGTAGAGCCAACAAATGATTTTGTTGTTTTGATTATTTTCTTATTGTATTGTTTTGTTTCTTAAAGGTATAAGCTCAATATTTATACTGAATTTATGTCTTCAGAGTTAGGGAAGACAATAGGGGTTCTTAGCCCAATGAACCTAATTTACAATTATAGCTTCTCAATCCTATTATTTGTACCATCATCATATAAAAATGTGACATGACATAGATGTGATAAGAGGTGATAAGACACTGTTAACATGGAAGTAGAAGACAATGTATTAGCATATAACATAATTTAATTGAATCTAATAAAATGCATGTTAGATTTGGGGCTGGATAGCACAACACTGTCATGGTTAAGGGCATGGACTTTGAAGTTAGCCTGGGTTCCAGTTGTCACTCTACTAATTGCCAATTACATGACTTTGCACAAGGAATTTTGTTTTTCTGTCCCTTGATTTCTTCACCTGTAAAAGGCAGTTGTAAAAATTAAATATGTTACCACAAGGAAAGCCCTATGGAGATCCTGGATGCATAATGAGTGACCAGTAAAGGTTAATTATTGCTGTCACATTGTGCAAAGTGATTCATCCCTTCCATTTACAAATATGAAGAACATACTGAGTTTTTATAAATTTGTAAATAAGCAAGCAGGAAATAATGAGAAGTTATTAGCTAACATTTAAACATGATGTATTGTTATTACAATCATAAATCTTAAATCTCTGCTGTAAATGGCCAAACACCTTGAGGGCTCAATGTCTGTGGTTCTGAGCAAATAGATGTTGACATATATTTCTCTTTTCCAAGGGAAAAGTCATTTATTATATTTCTGTCTAGGAGATATTAATGCAATCCCTAAAGTATTAGTATTTAAATTTATAATTTTGCATGATTAATTCAGGATAAAACATTGAATCAGAATTTACATTACCAGCTCCATCAAGATTTATGGTCAGAAAACTACGTGAAATTTATAGGAAAAGTAATATTTGTAGAAACAGTGTTTTCCTGGATGGGGAGTTTGAAGAGATTCAATTACACACTCACATAAATTTTTATTCAACATTTGAATTTTCTCTCTTGCTTCATTTAAAATTCAACCTCAAAAGCCCAGAGTTTAATTTTGGGGTCCAAACCTCATGCATTTTTATCTGTATGAAAATTGGTCGATGTTAGACATCTGCAATGAGATAAATAATTGAATTGAAATGAGGCTTGGAATTAAAAATTTAAATAGCTTGCTCAAAAGCATTTTTCCACATCATCCTCGAATTTCTAAGAGACTTGGTTTTGTTGGCATAAAATGAGAATTTGGAGGCCGTTCAGGTCAAGTCTGAGCTTTAGCTGGTTGTCTCTAAGACAGGCCCAGTGGAGAACACATTAAATCATCTTTCCTTCCCTTACATATTTAACAACAAATGTTTTGGTCTGACGGCTCTTTAAATTAAAATCATAGAACTGGAAAAGCCAGTGAAGGTAATTTAGAGTAAGCCTACCTTTTGTAAAAAGGAAACTGAGGCATGATGCTTGGGTCACAGCAGAGAGAGTGCTTCGTCTGTGTCAGCAATGAGCCATATTTTAGATCTTGAAAGAACAGCAAAGTGTAGTGATTAGAATGCGAGCGATAAAGTCTGCATAAACCAGTCATATACAAATTGGCCGTTCATTTAGATATTGGCCCACAGTCTGGAACTCCTCCTAACAAGTGGCAGGAAACGTTTAAATAGTCAAATAACTTTCACAATCATCAAACCACCTTAACTATTTTTCAATCTTACTGAAATAAACGGAGCCGACTGTGGATACTTGCACATGAGTGCATGTATATACACGTATATTTTCTCTCCCCCTGCACAGAGGCTTCTAGTAAGGGTGTCAGTGACTGAAGTAGGCTATCAGATCAGACACGTGGGAAGATTACGACCAAGGAAATACAAAGGGGAGTAAAAATAAAGTCTGGAAATCAGAGAAAGAATAGGGAAAATCTGCCTCCATGCAACAGATGAGGAGGTTAAAGTACAAGGACATCAAGCAATTTGTCAGTAAGTGGCAAAGGCAGAGATCTAAGCCAATTTTCCCCTCTCTTTGCCTGTCCACTGAACCAGGCCAAGGTTCTCAGCATGTCCACTGGTCTCCAGAGGTTTTGTTAGATGCAGATTTCCATTCCATGGGTCTGCGTTGGGGCCAAGGGTTCACATTGGTGAAAATCATGCTGCTCATGTGGGGCTCACACCTGCAGTAGCAAGAAGCAATATTCTAGATCCTTAATGTGCACGAAAACAAAAGCATCACCTTGCCTAGACAATGATTGTCTTTGGAATCTGCAGCTCTCAAGAAAATGCAAGGCCTCCAGTTAGAGAATCGTGAAGTTTTCCAGGATTAAACTTAGTGCTTCGAATTTCACTTCGAGCCTGTCAGTGCCTTGTAGCCCAGCTTGAGAGAACCAGTCTTGGTTTTAATTTTTCCTTATCAGGAAGTACCCCTAAGAAAATCAGAAATCACTATATTTCACACTAAGGAGTGAATGCCTGGTACGAGCCAGATTCAAATACCAACACTGAATTAGACATGCAAGAGGTTTTCAGAGAGATTTCTGTGAAATGTGCATAGAGCCTTCGGACTGATGTACATCCAAGGTGTGAGGAGAAGGGAGGATGGAGGGCTGGGTGAGAACAGACCTCAGCCTGCAGTGCAGATCCAAGGGAGCTTCCAACTGGCTGGTGGAGGGTCCTTGAGACAAAGCCACCCTTTAAAGGGCCCCCCCATCCCGGGGGAGTGGGCTCTCACACACTCGCTGGCTATGGTGGTATACACCGAGGGGCAATGGCCAGGTCTTCAGATGAACTCTGTCCCCTGCAATAAGAGAGCTCAGCGGTGCGTTTCCCCAGCCATCTGTTGTCTCTTAGAACAGCATGGATCTACCTGTCCACGCAGGTTCTGGGAGCAACTCCTCCACGGGTCCCATGCAGGAGGCAACTTAGAAGGGGGAGATTCAGAGTCATCAACACAAGTCCCCTATCCATCAGGAGTGGCCCTGCACTGGTCCTCTACTGCTCAGTCCTTGGCTGAGAGAAGCTCAGGATATGGGGGTGTGGAGGGGATAAGAGGCTTGGCACTGACTTGGTTAGGGTCCAGAGGGCCGACAGCTGAGAGTGACCATCGGCGGTCCTCCCCATAGTGGAGCTGTGTGTGAGTCAAGCAAGCACATTTCCCATGCCGTCAGCAATGACTGTAATAGGTTTCTGATTAATAGTCAACATGTACTAAGAATTTGTTCTGTGCAGGCTCTGTGCAAGGAGCTTCTGAAAGCATCTCCCCTTGTAATGCTTACAAAAAGTGTCGTGATTATCCTCATTTTTCAAAATTAAATAGAGGCTTAGACAGGTTAAGTAACTTGGCAAAGGTCGTAATGACTAGATCTTTTTAACAATAATCCTATACAACTTCCATTAAGACAAGTTTGTGTACATTGGTCAAACATACAAACGATTTCATGAAGTTTCATCAAGTTCTTGGACTATAACAGTGAACCAGACAGCACAGGCCCTGCCCTCATAGTTTAAATCTAATGGAGGAATTAGATGTGCAGAGACACAATTATAATATGACTTATGAGTGGCACAGGAAGACCTTCCTGTTGTCACTTAAGGCCTCCAAAGGGTGTGATATTCCAACTGTGACTGGAGGACGGGGAACATTTAACCAGGTGGTAAAAGGTGAGTGAAAGTAGAGGAAACAGCATGTAATGCCTTTGGACAGAGAAAGCCTGGTACCTGCAAGTTACTTAGTGATGCGGAAAAGGGCCCAGGCTCTTAGGAATTCAAAACTTTGCCTTGAATGGAGACACAGAGAAGCAGGACAATGAACAGAAAAGAAAGATTCTCATATCCTCAAAAAATAATGTATTAAATAGCATAAAAGTTGCCATATGGAGGAGAAATCGACATTGTTAGAAAAAAAAAAAAACTGCAGAATTAAATTTCATTACATTTAATTGAATTGATTTTTGAAATCTGTCCCATTAGATTAATGCAAGAGTTTCCTGGTCAAAATCCCCCTCTCAGTGGGCGGTGCCTGTGGCTCAAAAGAGTAGGGCGCCGGCCCCATATACCAGAGGTGGTGGGTTCAAACCTGGCTCCGGTCAAAAACTGCAAAAAAAAATCGCCCCCTTGGCAAAATCCACATGTCGCTCCATGCCAATGTCTCTAAAGTAGCACATAGGTGGTTTTAGTACAAAATTCAGTATAAAGGTTTCCGAGTTTCTGATCCATCCCCGTAACTAGGCTTTGCCTCCTGACTGAAGGATCCTTCAGAAGAAAAGGATTTCCGCTTAGGCCTGAGAGCAACACAAAGAACCAGGTGATTCTTTGTTATATAACCGTCAAAACCAACCATTTTAGGGCACTAGAAATTGAGCAGGACAGAAAACAAATTGAAACATTTCATCCTTACAAAACTGCTAGGCCTAAAGGAAAGGTCAGCTGACCCCCTGCCGAGGGAGACTTCCTCTCTCCTGGCTCCTTCTGGGAGGGGAGGTTTACAAAATGAGTCCGAGCACAAAGGCAGCACCTTTGCTGCTAGGAAGTGTGCAGTCCCCTGGGGCTGGAGGCAAAAATCTGTAAATTTGGGGGGTAAAGGTGGCAGATTTTTATCTAAATCAGAAATAATCCAATCGCCAACTTGGTGAGTTGGTAAAATGTGGAACATGCCCACAGTGTAATATTGTCAAGCTATAAAGGGATGAGCTGGAGATACAAGCTGTAACTGGAAAACCTATGAAAAATATGCTAAATAGAAGAAGCCAGTCACAAAACAACATATATTGTATGAGTCTATTTCTCTGAAATATCCAGAAAAGGCAAAAGTATAGAGACAGAAAATGTACCAGTTGGTTGCCTGGGGGTGGGGCTCGAGGAATGAGGGAACATTTGGGGGGTGATGGAAATGTTACAAAATTGTATTGTTGGAATATTTGTGCAGGGGTCTACATTTCCCAAAAGTGACCCAACTCAATTTGATGCGTGTTTCAGTAGGCAAATTATAGCTCAAAATTGTCCAAAAGTGCCTTATTACCTCACTCCCATGATTTCCTGGTAGCATCCACACTGCCCAGCAGAGCCCTTGTCTAAGCAGACCTCCTCTCTGGATCTGCTCCCTCTCTGGCAGCTACAACCCCCTCATCCTGTAAGCAGGGCGGCCCCCATCAGTGTGCTGCCGGGCTCTACGGGGCTGAGTAGGAATAAGAGTGAATAAATTGCTAGTTACCACTTAGGTTGCAAGAAGCCCCGGTGGGCTGAGATGCTATCACTTTTTTCTTTTTTTTTTTTTTTTTTGAGCCAGAGCAGCACTTTGTCACCCTGGGTGGAGTGCCGTGACATCATAACTCATAGCAACCTCAGATTCTGGGTTCAAGTGGTCCTCTTTGCCTCAGCCTCCCGAGTACCTGGGACTACATACCTGTGCCACAACTCCTGGCCTTGAACTTCTGACCTCAAGCAATCCACCCACCTTGACCTCGCAGAGTGCGAGGATTTTAACGTTTCCTCCATTCATGAAAGCTTCAGGGAACACAACCCAAGTCCCATTTTCATCATTCAGCCTGTTTTGTTTTAGTTTCATAGGGATGTATAGTTTGCTAAGTAATCATTTCATTCAATTCCCTTTCAACAACTTTTTGTTGCAAGCCTAGTATGGACACCATTAAGAAGCTGGAAAAAGAGAAAATTTTTACCTCCTTGCAACCTCATTCTAGCAATTCTAAAGGTTACTGCACCCATGAAATTGACTCTATGCTAGTTTGGTTGCCTTTATTATAATGTAATTTGTTCTTTGAGCACAGAAACTCTCTTGCCTCATTTCATTGCCAGCCTTAATGCAGTGTAGGCCAAATGGTAAGTGTTGAGGAAATATTTGTGTCTGATACATTCAGAGATAAAGTAATAGTAAACTGTACCAAATACTGAGACTTAACTATATGCCATGCATTGAATTCACACACCATTCATGATTTTTATAATTTTTGAGATTTATATTATTATTTCCATTTTACAGATTAAAAAAAAATTGAAGTTGAAAGAAATCAAGCAACTTTCTCCCCAAATCACATAGGTAGTAAGTGATGAAAACATGATTCTATTTCACGACTGTCCCATTCCAAAGCTTTATTTTTAACTAAATGCTATCTCTATGGCAAATTTGTATTTATCTTTTGGCAGTTATATAAACATCTTGGTTTAAAGCCATTCACGATACTAGATAGTGTTTCACTTTTTTTGTTTTGTTTTGTTTTTTTGCAGTTCAGCCGGGGCCGGGTTTGAACCTGCCACCCTCGGTATATGGGGCTGGCGCCCTACTCACTGAGCCACAGGCGCTGCCCAGATAGTGTTTCACTTTTGAAATGATAAGTATTTAACAGTTAAATGCATATGTTTTAAATTAGCTATTTGAAGATAATAGTCCATGGATCTGTGCATTTCTGCATGTCTTATGAGAATAGGCATTTTCTTCTAGGCTACCTTTCCAAAGAGTATTAGATAGCAAACAGCCTTTGATATAGGGAAACTGATCTTCTCTGGAACAGATAGGAGATTTGTTTACTGTCAAATATAACAAAGATAATGTCTCCCTCCAGGATAAATGTCTGTCAGGTTTGTGTCCAGACTATCATAAGATATTGGAGGGTCCAAGTTCAGAATTCCTGAGCTGGGGCATAAAGCTCACTGTGTGTACAGTATCCAGCTGGTCTGTCTTTGCAGCAACTCCCTGGGTCCCTGGGGGGAGCAGAAACAGAGAAAAGTGAAGCTCAGGACATTTGCTGTGCCCTGAGAATAGTCCTTTGTCTCTGACCTAGAAGTCTCCTGTCTTCAGCGACATTCACAGAATATCCTGGTAAGCTCATTTGTTAGTTTGCAAGTAAGATAAAAACTCTTACTCTTCACTGTTCCTGACATTAACACATCTTATTTATTCATGGCCCTTTGTGTCATTCCCTTATTTGTCTTTAAAGTATCGTGTCATCGTGTCTTTCATTTATGCGTTTCATATGAGTGACCTCAGACAGAACTTTGAAATGTTTGAACTTTGAACCAGACATTTTGGTACCTCCCTCCTTTTTTATACTCTGTATGGCTTTCTCCTTCCTTATGGATTCTTATTATTTCTCTGCTTTCTTTCACCTCACCCTGCATTTTAACTGTAGAAATAATATTCATTGTCCACACCTTAGAGTAAAATGAATATGTTGTCTCTCTCTGGGACATTTGCATTTTAAGTCTCAATTTTGGTATACAGAAGACTTGGTCTCTAGGAACAGCAACTTAGACATTTTAGGAAGGGAGCAGAGAGAGAGATCTATTTGTGTCAGATACGTGACTAGGGGAGATTCTTTCTCTGAATTTGTGAAATTAAAACACTCAATGATTTCAGCCCCGCCTACACGTCAGGAAAGTTTTGGAGCTACTCCAAGTTTCAATCTATGTATAATTACTACTTGGAAGTGTGTTGAAAGTTTCATTAGTTACCATAAGTAAAATGAGCTTCTGGAAATTAAATTTCTGAAATTCAATAGCCTGGTAGAAGTTTATCTCTTGTTCATGTCGACACCAATGTGAGTTTAGCATGTGGCAGTCGGCATCATGATTGTTGCAGGACCCAGGTTCAAGGACTTCCTTTCATTCAGCTGGCAGGGGAAGAGAGATTCCAGGGTGAAGGCTGCGTCTGGAGTCGACACACATTCTTTCCACTCATGTTCCATTGGCTGGCACTCAGTCATACGACTACATCTGAATGCAAAGGGTCTAGCAAATATAGCTTTGTCATTTTCCCAGGAGTAAAACAAAACCGGTTTTATTGAACACATGGCAGTCTCTGTTTCAGAGTTTGTACCCTGTTGTTCCAGAATAGCTCGGTAACATTGGATATTTCTGACAAAGGCTTATGAATAATTCACTTTGACACAGTGGGGAAATGCCATATGCTGGCTATATTTGGGCTATTTCATTTGCATCTAGGTTACTTTCTTTTTCATAGTAAAAATAATAATAACCCACATTTTTTTCATGTTACATTAGATAAAAACTGCATTTCACAAATAACTGGCACAATATGATACCATTTTTATAAAATAGGAGTATGTGAGCAAAGAATGGCTAGAAGGAAAAATATCAAAACATTAGTAGTGGTTATCCCTTTGTAAGTAGAAATAATTTTCATTCTGTTTTCTTTTTCTCTATATTTTTCTAAGATGTTTTAGAGTAGGCAGATATAATTTTATAATCAGAAAAATAAAACATTTCTATTTTAAATAATAGGGGCCAACTTACACATAGAGGAGCTGGTAGTATTGAGTACTCCCCCCTGCTTGGTTCCTTTGCTCTCGTGGGCTAAGTAAGAAATTAGCATTATTATACCCATTTTGCAGAGGAGGAAAATGAAGCTCAGATGGAACAGGAGCCTTGCTCAGGAGCACATAGCCAGACGTAGCCGATCTAAGACTTGGACCCAGAGTCCAAGTATGAGTTTTTCTTACCATATCAAATTGATTTGGGGAGCTCAGAAGTGAAATAGGATGCCATTAAATGTTCCAGCTCCCAATTTTCAAAGCACAGATTCTTCATAGCAACTTTTCTTGGTATTCTTCTAGAGCTCCTATTAGAAAAACACATCAGAACTTTTTACTGTGACTTGTCCAACAAAAGGCCACAGAGCCAGGAAAAGGGAAGTGCTGAGTGCTTTCAGGTGTTTGTAGCCAAGGTCTTTTTGACAGGGAGATCACAGTGTGGGCTCACCTTACTCTACCTCTATCCACGTGGACAGAGTTGGCGTTCTGAGCCCTTGGTAGCTCTTTTTGTATGACAAGGATTGGAAAAGTTGCCAGGCCCTCTTCTCTGTGTCCCATCTGATCCAGATGGCTTTACACACTCCAATTTTAGTTTCTATTTTGTTTTCACCTCTCAGGGTGAAAAAGAACAGCCTGTAACGTTGCTGAGCAGCGATTTCTGGAGCAAACCCTGCACAGTGAGCACACAGGAAAAGCAAGGTTGCCACCATTCTCGTGTGCTAATTAGACTCTCGTAATTGTCCCAGGCATCAGCATGCCCTAGCCTGCCAGGTTGCAGGTGGGGGTATATTTCAGGGGCATCTTGTAGGAAGCGGAGAGGATGATTGGCGTATGGACGATGAAAGGTGTACCACGAACACTTACACACATGCTGAAGGGCAGAGAGAAGAAAAGAAAGTACGCCTCCCTGAGAATCAGTGTTTGGAGTGGGCTGGTAACTAGTCATTACGTTACTCAAATGGCATGTCCAATTCCAAGCAAGTGACAGGTAAGGTTAGCACCAAATAAGCAAATCCAAACACATTATAGCTTTTATTTCAGCCACCCTGAGCTCCCGCCCCCTCCTAAGCTCTCTCCCTTTAACCTTCTCCTAACACTATGTTATGGCAGGGGGTGGCAGAGAACATGTTATTTTAGGTGGCAGAATAATTTTGGTCATCAGAGGTTTCTCTTGTGCTTTAACAGAGCTTCCTGAAAGCCCGGACATAATGTACAAAAATGAGGAAATCAGACCTTGACTTTCACCTGTTCAAATGCTGTGGCTAAGCAAGCAGGTTAAGGGGTAAATTCTCTGGGTCAAAAAGTTAAGAGTCAGGAAGCACCTGTGGCTCAAAGGAGTATGGCGCTGGCCTCATATGCCAGAGGTGGCGGGTTCAAACCCAGCTCTGGTCAAAAACTGCAAACACTGCAAAATAAATAAATAAATAAATAAAATAAAAGTTAAGAGTCACTAAGAACACATAAAGTGTATGTCATCTTCTCCCGATAAGACACAATATTTCTAATCCAATTCTGAGACTTGGCTTGAAAATTGTTAGGGTACTCTGAAAATTTTGTTTCCTAGCTAATTAATTGTCAAGAGCTTAAAGTAATCACAATAGAAATTATTCTCCAAAGAGGAAGTAAAACAGATATGTACAAGCTAAGAGTGTTTCCGACCTTGTCACACTAACTACTTGAAGTGTTATGTAATGTGTTTTCTTAATAATTTGCAGGTCTGTCACTAAGTTAGCATGCAAGGCAGAGAGGAGCTGTGATGCACTCTGATTTCTAGGAGAGAAATTTAAGGCAAATGTGCACACCAGATGTTGTGGAACGGTGGCAGTTTCCGCATGTATTTATGTGAGATTGGTAAGTTTTATTATTAAAAAACCTCTGTTTACAGAGCAAAAATAATGTGACCTACTTGAAGGTAAGCACACAAGTTGGAGACAGTTTAAGGAGGTGCCTAAGATAGGCTGGAACTTGCAGAGAAGATCGCAATGAAACATTGTCCTTAATTCTTATTTTGAAGAGGCACAAAGTAGATCAGAGATTGCAGAGTCCAGTTCTACCTCCTGATGGTTAGTTGGCATTTGTGATAAGAGATCTCCCTGGAAGGAATAAAGGCTGTCAATGAGAGAAGCCAAGGAGGGGCATGGGCTGAGCCTCAAAGAGCTCAAGGGTAGTGTCCGCACAGCTGAGGACATAAATCTCAGTCCTTAAAGATTTGATGTTTGGGGTTTTTGTCTGACCACCCTCAAAAACACATCTAGGGAGAACAGTGGGAAGCATGAAAATTACCCTGGGAAGGAATCCAAAGACCTAGGCCTAGTTCCAAGACCTAGGATCTGTGCAACTCCAGGTTAGCTGAAGTCCTATCTCTCTGCACAATACAATGGGTGCAGTGTAGTGTCGGGGCTCAGAACGTGAAACCCCCAAGGATAGCACCTTGACATAAGCAGAAAGATCATTCTTTAACCTCCTCCTGCCTTTCTCTTCTGAGGATATGGCAAGAATTCTCACTCCCTTGTCCCCTGAAGACCCTCCATGACAGGGAGGAAAGGAGTGAAGACTCAGAGATTCAGAGGCTGAAGTTCCCTAAATTTTTACCATTATATCATACCCTTTTTGTCCAATCATAATTCTACATAACTGTCCAGTTTGCCTCCAACCAACACATACAAACACAAGGTTTTCCCTGGGTCTTTTGCTCTTCATTTTTGAAGGCTGATGTGTGATGTGACACTTTGGTTACATACATTTGTTATGCTTTTCTCTTGTTAATCTGTCTTTTGTACAGGATTGTCAGCCATGGACCTTGCAATAGGTAAGGAAAAGATATTACTTTTTCTTTTTCTTTTGCTCTCCTCTCCTCTCTTCTCTTCTCCTCCCTTCCCCTTCTTCCCCCCTCCCCTTCTCTCTCTATGTCTCTCTTCCTTTTCTTTATTTTTACAGAGTCTCACTCTATTGCCCAGACTATAGTGCCCATGGCATCAGCCTAGCTCACAACCTGGGCTTAAGTGATCCTCCTGTCTCAGCCTGCCAAGTAGCTGAGGCTACAGGCACCTGCCACAGTACCTGGCTAATTTTTCTATTTTTAGTAGAGATAGGTTCTTGATCTTCCTCAGGCTGACCTTGAATTCCTGGGCTCAAGCAATGCTCCCACCAAGGCCTCCCAGAGTGCTAGGATTGCAAGTATAGTCACCTTGCCTTGCCAGATGTTACTTTTTCTCCCATACACATAGTAATTAATACATCATGCATTATTACTAAACCTGAATTTTATCTATAAACATTAAATACAACTTTCTAATCCTGGAAATATTTAGTAACATTAAAAATGGAGAGAAATCTGACAATGGTTTAATAACCAGAATCCACAGAGAACTCAAACGTATTAGCAAGAAAAGAACAAGTGATCCCATCTCAGGGTGGGCAGAGGACTTGAAGAGAAACTTCCCCAAAGAAGACAGGCACACGGCCTACAGACACATGAAAAATGCTCACCATCCTTAATCATCAGAGAAATGCAAATCAAAACTACTTTGAGATATCACCTAACTCCAGTAAGATTAGCCCACATGACTAAATCCCAAAACCAGAGATGTTGGCATGGATGTGGAGAAAAGGGAACACTTCTACACTGCTGGTGGGAATGCATACTAATACGTTCCTTTTGGAAGGATGTTTGGAGAGTACTTAGAGATCTAAAAATAGACCTGCCATTCGATCCTTTAATTCCTTTACTAGGTATATACCTAGAAGACCAAAAATCACATTATAACAAAGACATCTGTACCAAAATGTTTACTGCAGCCCAATTCATAATTGCTAAGTCATGGAAGAAGCCCAAGTGCCCATCAACCCATGAATGGATTGATAAATTGTGGTCCATGTATACCATGGAATACTATGCAGCCTTAAAGAAAGATGGAGACTTTACCTCTTTCATGTTTACATGGATGGAGCTGGAACATATTCTTCTTAGCAAAGTATTTCAAGAATGGAAGAAAAAGTGTCCAATGTACTCAGCCCTACTATGAAGCTAATTTAAAGATTTCATATGAAGGCTATAACCCAACTATAGCACAAGAATATGAGAAGGGAGGGGAGGGGAGAGGATAAGGTGTAGGGAGGGTAATTGGTGGGGCCACACCTATGGTGCATCTTAGAAGGGTACAGGCAAAACTTACTAAATGCAGAATACAAATGTCTTCATACAATAACTAAGAAAATGCCATGAAGGGTATGTTAAACAGTTTGATGAAAACATT
>CAUYRH010047913.1:0-16458 GCA_963574655.1 Perodicticus potto | reverse complement strand
GTTATTTAATATATATTCTGGATACTAGACCGTTATCAAATATATAAATTGCAAATATTTTCTCACATTCTGTGAGTCCTCTTTTCACTTTCCTTACAGTGTCCTGTGATACACCACAGTTTTTAATTTTTTTTTTTTTTTTTGAGACAGAGCCTCAAGCTGTCACTCTGGAGAGAGTGCCGTGGCATCACAGCTCACAGCAACCTCCAATTCCTGGGCTCAAGCGAGTCTCTTGCCTCCACCTCCCAAGTAGCTGGGACTACAGGCACCCACCACAACGCCCGGCCATTTTTTGGTTGCAGCCGTCGTTGTTGTTTGGCAGGCCCGGGCTGGATTTGAACCTGCCAGCTCAGGTGTACGTGGCTGGTGCCTTAGCCGGTTGAGCCACAGGCGCCGAACCAACCACAGTTTTTAATTTTGATGAGGTCTAATTTATCTATTTGTTCTTTGATTGCTTGTATTTTTGGCATCATGTCTAAGAAGTTATTGCCAAATTTGTTTATATTTGTTTTTTTCTAAAACTTTTATAGTTAGCTCTTACATTTAGGTCTCTGATCTATTTTGAATTAATTTTTGTATATAGCCTAAGGTAGGAGTTCTCTACAATATATTTCATTTTCCTTTATGTGGTATCATGACAATGATAGGGCTTAGAATAAAAACCTAGGACTAATATATTTGTTCTGCCAGATATCCAGTGGTTTCCCTTTTGGGGGTTTCCATTTTTTCCCCAGAAATATGAGAAAGTTGAATATTACATATGGAACCTGTTTCAATTCTGGTTGGGATTTTATAACCACTAAACTTTCAAGATGAATTTAAATATCTTAATCTATATTTCCTAGAGATATGATGGATATATATATATATATATATCCATCATATCTCTATGTGTACACATACATATATAGACATACACACACACACGCACATATATATATAATTTTCCAGGGGTGGGGGTAGTGGTACAGTCAGACAAAGTAGAATTGGCCATGAGTTGCAATTGCAAAATATATGGGATCATTACTCTACTTTCTCTGTTTATTTTAATAAGTTTAAAAGTTTTTTCAATTAAAAAAACTGATGCATGGGATTGCCCATAGTTTAGGTTGCTAAGCAAAGACTTTTTTTATTAAATAATTAACACATAGATCATGTATACATTAATGCACTTATGTGGTACAATGTACTGATTTTGTATAGAATTAGGAATGCTTACATCACACTGGCTAGTATATACCTCATCTCATTTACTTAGTTATTGTGTTCAGATATTTGTACTCTACACTAATAGACATTTTTTAAAAACTACCATCTATTACCATTTTGTTAAAGGATGGTCTGCACCAAATAATAGAAGCAATGCCATCTTTACATAAAGAAAATTTATTTAATTTAGGAAAATACTAGCTTCATGCAAAACTTATTACCTTGCCATCATATTATTCTCTGGGTCCTGGACCAGTACTGATCCCTTCCTGGGAAGCTCTAAAACAGAATATAATTCTGAGGAATTAGAACCACATAAGCTCAGATGTACAATTCACCCTCCTTTTAGATAAACACAGAGAATAATAGCAAAGGTGGGAGGGACTCAATGTTCTCAGGTGAAATGTTATTGATGGTAAGATTTCTTTCAATAAACCAGAAACAATTAGGCTGTAAAGCTCCACCTTTATTCACAACATAGTAAATTTTTCACGAAAAACTCCTGATGATACAATAGATCAAAATAACTATGAGACAGGAGCAGAAGAAAGATAGTGCTATATCCTGTGTGTGGGGGGTTAGTTTTTTAATTGAAATTATGCATGGGTTTGAATCCATTGGAATAAACTTTAATTCTATATCTCTAATTTACGGTTTTAATTAATAAATACTCTAGTACTATACGAAAGATGAAATTCTACAGTAGAGATCCTTCATTAACAAGATCCAATGTACTAGAACTGTTTGTGTTAGAAACCTCCATGGTGTGATGGTGTTGGTTTTATAAACATTTTGAGAGAGAGAGAAAAAAAACAGAAGTCAAACTGGCAAATCAAATGAAAAAAAGAAATTAGATTTTTCTCTTTTTTTTCTTTGACTTCCGAATGATCATTAGCCTGAAAGTAAGTTGGTATCTCCACTGACAATAAATTTTAGCCCTTTTTTCCAAGCAAAGTAAAGAGAAGATTCATAAATTCTGCAAAAGTAAAGTTCAACATTTTCTGCTACATGTCATTTGTAGTCAAGAATTAAATGGGCATTAAATCAATACAACTTTGAATTAACTCTAAACTTCTTCATATCATTAGCATTTAGCATTAGTTATACATCTATATTCTGGGCTCCAGTATTGCCTTTTTGGAATATCAAGTCTCATAATCTTTTTTTAAATCTCTGTATTTATTTATTTTTATTGTTTGGGATTCATTGAGGGTATAAAGAATTATACCCTCAATTATACACTGATTGCATTTGTTAGATAAAGTCCCTCTAATAATTGTGTCCTGCCCCTAAGAAGTATGCCATAAGCAGTGACCCCTCATCCCCCTCTCTGCTCATTCCTTTCCCCGCTCCCTCATTCCCCTACCCACCCTTGTATTAGCTCATCTACCCCCTTCATGTTAGAATAGAGTACATTGGATACTTACTTCTCCATTCTTGTGATGCTTTACTGAGAGTAATGTGTTCCAACTCTATCCTATGTACAAAAGATGTAAAGTCTCCATCTTGTTTAGTGGCTGAATAGTATTCCATGGAATACATATATCAAAGCTTATTAATCTATTGCTGGGTTGGTGGGCATTTAGGCTGCGTCCACATTTTGATGATTATAAATTGAACTATGATAAATGGTCTAGTACAAATGTCCTTATGATAAAAGGATTTTTTTTTTTTCTGGGTAGATGCCTAGTAATGGGATTGCAGGATCAAATGGGCGGTCTAACTTGAGTTCTTTGAGGGTTTTCCATACTTCCAAAAGGTTATATTAGTTTGCAGTCTCACCAGGAGTGTAAAAGTTCCCTTCTCTCCACATCTACCCTAGCATCTGCAGCTCTGATGTAATCTTAACTCATGAATTCTGAATTTACAAAGTATTTCTTTCTGAATAAGTGATTTTGCAGTGAAATCCTGCAAAGTGGATTAGTCTTAACACACATGCATTTTATAGCTGAGAATTCACATGAATTGCTTTTTTCAACTTCCTCCCTTTTTCCTATCCCCACATATCCTTGGCAGCTAGCTGTCCTCTACTAGAACTTGGAAGCCTTTCAATCAATCACTCCAACATTTACTGGGTAACTACCAAGTGCTAGGCATTTTTTGTGTTATATAGATATAGCAGTCAACCAAAACAACAAACAAAAACCCACCTGTATTCTTGATGCTTACAGTCAACAGGGCAAAATGAGATAAGAAATAAGATACGTGTAAGTATGTGCTATTAAATGTGTGAGGAGTGGAATGGGCTACATGGGAAATAAAATGAGTGTGATAATATGGAGAATAACTGGAAAACAAAGACAACTTGAGAATGGGTGCTCAAAAAAGCCTTCTTAGAGGAAAAGATATTTGAGCCAATGCTTGAATGTCAAAGAGAGATCTAGAAAAGGCAGAAGCACCAACAAATGCAAAGACTTGGGACTTGGAAGGGCTCAGTGCATTCAAAGAAAAGAGGAAAAGCCACAGTGGCTGAGGAAGTAAAAGAGGCTGAGGTTGGACGGTTGTTAGGGCCAGCATGGAGGGCCTCAGCCACCATGTTAAAGAGTTCACAAGGGAAGCCAGGAAGGGTTTAAATCCAGAAGAGAACTGATCTATCTTTAAGGGACTAGAAAACATATAGAAGGGTCACTATGAAAGTTTTGAGGTAGACTGTGTCATGGTCCCTTGTTTCATTTCCCAGAACTATAGCTGATTTCAATGTGCTCAGTTTATCTGTGTTGCTGAGAGGGCTTGCTTTCTCTCCATCCATGTGACTTTCAGTCAGCAGTATCAGCAACAGAGCCAGGCAGAGAGCACTTTCATGAGGTGATTTTCCATAATTTTAAAAGTGGGTTAAATGAGTCTCAAAGTTTAAACATCTGCAATGGGCTTTGAGGGATGTTATTCCTTCCTACGTGACAATTTTTCAGTGGTTTCAAGAATCTAGAAGAGCCTGAACTTCACCAAAAGATGAGGAGAGGAGTGGTTATCCTGCAACTGCAGAAACGAAGGAAAATGTTGCTGCTGTGGGAAAAAATGGCTCAAAAACAATCAAGTGGTATTTTAAGACATTGAAGCAGCACTACCCATTGGATCTCTGGCAGTGCCCCAAATCATGCATGAGTCGAGAAAGTTTTACCCCAATGGGTGCTTCACAGTTTGACTAATGACCAAAAGCTCATCTGTGTTGAATGGCGTGAAGAAATGCTGGTCAGATGCGAGGGGAGCAAGTCTTGACACATTTCTGACATCATTACTGGGGATGAAACCTGGATTTACTAGTTTGATCCAGAGAATAAACATCAGTTGACATTTATTGTGGATTATTTTCTCCCTGTTGAAAATCCACCAACAACAGTGAAGTGGCCCTGAAGTGTCAGAAAGGAAATGGTGGCAACTTTCTTCTCCAAAAGCAGTCATGTTGCAACTGTTCCTCTGGAGGAACAAAGGACTGTCACTGCTCAGTGGTATAACAGTAGCTCTCCTGAAAGTTTTCCAGAAGTTCAAGAAAAGTGGCCAATGACAGGACTGCAGGGGACCATCTAGCACCATGATAATGTGTCTTCCCACAAAAAAAAATCACCATTCAGTTCCTGGAGTCTGCAGAGGTGAAAATTATGATTCATCCACCCTGCAGTCCTCACCTGGCCCCACGTGACCACTTCTTGCTCCCTATAGTAAAAAAGTACATGCATGGAAGCTGGTTCTCCAGCTCTGGAAAAGATGTTCATCCCTACGAAAATGAGATTCAAAATAAGTGGACAGAGTGTTTTCAAAAATTATTTACAAGAATGCAAAAGTGCATAGAATTTTGTAGTGATTATTTTGAGAAAATATAGTAATCAAAATGATTGTATGTTTCTTAATTTTTGTATGTCTCAAAACTTCAATAGTGTATCTATTAATTCAGTGACTTACAAAACCCCAAAACTAATATACTCTATTCTGACTTTACGTCCCTTGTGTTGTTCATAAGGTTTTTCTCTTTTTTTTTAATATTTTAATTTTTTAATTTTTAGATTTCCTCTTATACCCCCATTTATATCTTGTACCCTGATAATCACATAACCTTGTGTTTATGTGATACAGTCCTACCTTCACTTCTTTGCACAAGGTTTTTAAATATGGGATCCTTCTTTGATTTTTTGAACTCTTTCAAAGGTTGTAGTCATACTCAGTAAATCCCTATTATTTATCTGGTGCCCTATACCTAAAGCCAAGGTCCTGCCTTACTAACCATTTTGACATCAACTGGCAGCTGAATTGTTATCAAGTTCTATAAATACTATATTCTCCTGATAGGCTAGATGTATTTTCTTTTTTATTTTTCTTTTAGAGACAGAATCTCACTTTATTGCCCTCGGTACAGTGCTGGGGCGTCACAACTCACAGCAATCTCCAGCTCTTGGGCTAGGAAAATTCTCTTGCCTCAGCCTCCCAAGTTGCTGGGGCTATAGGCGCCTGCCAGAATACCCAGGTATTTTTGTTGCAGTTGCCACTGCTGTTTTAGCTGGCCAGGGCCAGGTTCAAACCCATCACCCTCAGTATATGGGGCCAGTGCCCTACCCACTGAACCACAGGCGCCACCCCAGCTAGATGTATTTTCTATAAGTTTATAGTTGTTATAAATAATCTACCCTCCCACCCCTCTAGCCACCTACCTGAGTGAGCAGGTCAAGCAGTTTGAACTTTGGGGCTTATGCCATTTTCTTGGTGCCTAACCCTCCCAGTCTGGCTGCCAGGCTGCCTTCTGATCATACAATTTCCTTCTCAACCACAACCCACATCTATAGCCACAAGGAAAACCCAGACAGATTACCATTCTAAACTTAAGAATCCCTGAAATAAGCTCAGTTACTGATCCATTTGCCTTTTCCAAAGTTGTTAATACTCTGCCTTGTAAATTTATTATTGTCTAAGTAAATTGTTATTAGAACTTTCCACTGTTATGACATAGAATTAATGGCCATATATTAATTACTTTGCAGGTTTCAATTTAAACATGCAAAAATAATAGCAGTTTATTCAATAAACTTTACAATATTCAAAAGAGAAGTTATCCTTAATCAGGATCTGAAGAGCAAATATCAGAGTAATAATTCAGTATCAGTAGCCTCATCTAACAGAGATAGGGTTGTTTGAGGTCAGGGTTGAGGTATTTTGGCCCCAAATAGCATGCACATGGGTCCATCGCTCAACCTTCCTGATCACACTAGGGTCACTCTAGATAGAATATTAAAAGAGTGGGGGATAGGAAAGCTATCTATTTATGACTCTACAATGAGCTGATCAGCCTCAGCACCAATTTGTCTTTCTAGTAAAAAGGAACAACTTGTCTTCTGAAAGATGGCCAATTGGGAAATTTCTCCAGAATGCAAATGTATGTCAGAAAATACAAGCATCTGCCTTTTCATTACCCTCCCATAGCCACTCTTCCCTGCCCCTCATACTTTTGCTGAAACAGCAGTAAGAAGTGTCCCTTGACTCACACTGAGCCAACAAATGTGGCATTGTCACAGAGAAACAAAGATGGAAACCAGCAACAGAACTGGACCGGTGTGTGTCAGAGCACGACCACTTTAGAACACCAGCGTGGAATGGGTCCCCGGTGCCGTGGGAGTCCCACTGAGACAGTCAGCATTTCTGGACATGGGTTCAGGAAGGCTATATTTGGGGTAATTAGTTCAGGAAGTTCACTTTGCTGATTCTCATGATACTAAAGTTGGAGAAGTATTAATAGTAGATACTTTAGTAAAGACAGAAGTGAGCACCAGAGATGAAGCTGGTATTGATAGAAAGTGACTGCCCTTGGCAGTCCAGATTCAGGAAGAATCTATGTTTGGACCGAGAGGAAATAATAATAGCATTTATCATCTTCTGTTGTGAGAAAGGGTCTTTCTTCACATGTGCTCACAGTCTGAAGGATTAACACACAAGTAGCTAAACACATGGCCCTGGACCGAGAGCAAAGTTTCTCAAGGGCCAAGTAACTGGAGGAACATGGGCTGGAGGAGGCCATGATGGCCACAGGAAAGAAGGCAAAGAAAAAGGGTGGTCTGATAGAAATTGAGATACATTTCTCTTGTGGCTATCAAGTGAACAGTTCAGGAGTGTGTGATGGGCTTATGTGACACCAATGCACAAAGCCACATAGAAAGAATCCTGCAGTAAGAACAGCAAGCATGAAAATGATGAGGGAAGGAAGGAAGGAAGAGGAAAGGAGAGCAAAGGAGACACCATCTCTGCTCTAGGTCAGGTGGAAAACAGGTAGAATGACTTTGTTCAGAATATACATACTGGCTAAAATGAAAGCTCTCTCATTTGTTTCAGAAGCAGAAAGTATGCAAAGCCCCCCATGTCTCTCCAACAGTGATAATGCCTATCATACAGACAAGGTGAATGAATATAAGAAGTTTAATTTTTCAGTGTGTATTACTAATTAACTTGCTCATTAGGTTTGTTACACAGGATTAGTCCCTAATTGGAGCAGAGCACCTGCAAGGCAAAAATAACCAATGAAACATTCTTTCCTGACGTTAAAAGGTAAAGTTTAGTAGCCCCCAATATTTGTCTACTACAGGAAGAGAATAGGGTGCATTGGTCTTAAAGAACTGGGAAGTATGGCTGCTTTGTTGGGTTCAAGTAAAGATTGGATTCTTTAGGTACTGTAGTGGGGTTTAATTCAGACACCATAAAAAAAGAATATTTTTAAAATAGATGTGTTACTTTATATTGACATGGCAAGTATTTTAACCAGCACGTGAGGCCACTACGCTGCTGGTCACCACTGCTTTGTGCCACGTTTGGTAGGAAGACCACAGCAGTGTAGGAATATACTTATGCAAATTAACTTTGGGGAAACTATATTTGACATGGCTTTGGTGTCCTGAGGTCTCACAGATTTCATAAATAAATGAAGCTGTCTTTCAAAGAATCAATACTTGAAATTTTATACTCAGAAACTGAGGGAGAACCAAGTTTACCAACTATAAAAATAACTGATATTAAAGATGATTGCATCTGATATATTATCTTAACCTTTTCCCTCCTACTCCAAATCTATTATCAAAGACTTTTGAGGTATTGTGAGCAACAGCCTTGCTCCTTTTCAATTCTGAGATATCTTTGCTGATTAATGCATTAGAATATTAGAGATTAAAAAGAAGCAAACTATCTCTTTGAAAACTGCCTGGCTTCATCGATTTTGTGGAGAGGCTCTTGGTTGGCTGAATTTAATTTAAATGTAGTTCTTTGTTTTTGCTTCAAGAGGACGACAGTCATTTCTAACAAGCCCAAATTATTCAGAGCATGACCCCAAATGCTGTATTTCAAATAGCTAAAGAAAACAAGCTATCCTCTAACCTACTTCACATCGCAGGAAGAGAAGCTGTGTGAAAAGAGAGCTGCAAAAGGACAACTTGACCCAGAGAGAGTGGCTCTCACCAGGGCCCTCCTCCCAGCTTTCGTGGGTCTTTGGATGGGCTAGTTGCACAAATACAAGAAGATCAGGCCAGCATCCTGGAAGGGGGAGGGGACTTGGTATCACCCTCTTCGGGTAGCTGTTTGCCAAGATCTAGTTAACCCAGTTACAGTAAAGCCATTGTGGAGAGAGCCCCAAATCTACATGGCATACACGATTTTTTGATGGCCGTGGCCACAGCCAGTAACTGCAATTTAGTGGCTTACACATTACCATGAAAGGGGGCGGGCAGAGGCTCAAGAGCAATGGGTTTTTACGGCAATAGGAAATAGAACACATTTTGTGCAGTCGCCAACTCCTTTGCATTTCTGAGGATGAAATGCCCCCTAGATCAAAGTGACAAAGTGGTTAGGATATTCACGGGACAGAAGACAAAAGGAGTTCGTTCACTGCCAAAAACACAGCCTTCTGTTAAGTACTTAGAAGTTTAATAACAGTACTTACATGAGAAGCGGAATGCAGGAAAGTAACTTGAAAGTGTGCACAGTTAAACAGGAACTGACCATTCTGCTTCACATGGCGAGCAGCGCTGGCGAGACTCCCCTCGTTCACCCCTCCATTCACCCCACGGAGACAGAGCACCTGCCGCAGGGCACTGTGCTGGTATTACAAGGAGTATAGACATGCACAACCGAAGCCTCTCCCCTCAGAGTGATGCAGGTGTTCAGGGAAGGTGATAAGGTATTTGTGCAGATCGAAGCATCAGAATCTCTTTAAGACATTTGAAAAATGAACAAAAACTGGTTTTGTAATCTCAGCCCAACACTGTCCTCAAAAGGGTAAAAAAGTTGAGATTAGAAAGAAAAGGGGAGGAAATAATTTCTTTAGAGAGATTTGCAGAAATTCTGTGCACTTCTCTCTCCTCTTGCCTGTCTGCTGCCGCTGGAGAAGCTGAGTGGTACTCCTTCCTTACTTCAGAGGAAGTGAAAAATACTTGAAGAGAAACACTTAGGGAGTTTGGCCTGTGTCTCTTCAGAGTGTGGGTACAGAGAGCGGGTACAGCTGATGCAAGACCCGTACTCGAAAACATATCCAGGCCAGAAGCTGGCTGAAGCTACCTGTCGTGTCTGATTTGAGGGCTGCATGGAAAGCAAAGTGCACTTCCACTGAGGGGACAGACAAGGGCGTCTGAATGTTTCCTGAGTACCGAATGTGGTCCATGGCACGTGGGAAACAGCTGTCCTAGAGCTGATGAAAAGGCCCTTTCCCTAAGAGGGCTGCCGCCTTGAGAGACAAAGGGCTTAAAAGAAATGGAAAAGGATTGGAGGAGTGGAAAACAAAGATGACTTCTGTCTGGATCCTATGGAGATAATCATACCTCATCCAGTAGTTACAGTATTTCAAGGTAGAAAGCCTAGATCTCACTAAAATACTTAAAGACACAGTGTTATGAGGGGAATTTGTTTCAAGAATTGTTCAACACTACTAATATGTGACTAAATAAAGGCTGGATCTGAAAAGGTCCTGTCTATAAACCCATTGTCTCCTTAGCCAAACAGGCAGTGGCCCTACGAGCTCTCTCAAGGCTGAAGCCATGGTTGGCGGCAGTTCACAGGTAGATAAGGCACAATTCAGAGGTTGTACAGTTTGGACTCCTCTGTTCTGAGGCCTAAAGAAGTTCAGTGGCCCACCCACCCCGGCACACTGCTGGATCCTATGGAGATAAGCATACCTCATCCAGTAGTTACAGTATTTCAAGGTAGAAAGCCTAGATCTCACTAAAATCTGTTCCACCCCGGGACAGACGGGGAATCCTGATCTTTTGCTTCTCTGCCTCTTATGGCTAAACTACTTTAAATTAAAGGAGTGCAGGGTCACATGTAGCCACCCACACGAGCATGCATACACACACACTCCACACACAGAGAAGAGATGAGAATTGCCTTGCCCCAGCCACACTGCAGTTAGCAGCCACTGTTTTCAGCAATTTTATTTGGTATTAGACAGCACCTTCTCCCAAAAAAGTGTTCCAGAAAACTTCAAAGAGAATTAAAAAATCATTGCCTATGCTATAACATTGTACCATGTGTCATGAATCACAAAACAATTGATTCAATAAACTGGGAATGTCAAGGAAGTCCTATTATGCTCATTTCATCTCTACCTAGAAAAATCATCCAATCAAGTAAACTCCTGGGAAAAAAATTGTATAAATTCCAATCACCTGCAATTCTTAGTGTACAAACCAATAACTCTTATGCAGTTATTGCCTACTCCAGAAAAATATGTCAGGCAAAGGGCCATGATGTTGTCTCTCGAGGCTGCATTCTGTCTAGGGTTCCTGTTTCTCTTGGGGCCATGTCTTTCTAGGAACCATTCCTAGATAAGACTGAAGACCAGCGAAGTCCTTACTCTGCAGTTTCCCCACTTTACTCCAGGGCCGGCAGGCCTCGAGAGGGGGTGCTTGCTCTGAGAGCAAAAGACTGAACAGAACTTGCTGCTAAGGGAATCTCCTGCACTTATGGGTTCACGCCTTAATTTGATCGCAGAGATTAAACCAAATACCTCGAACAAAACACCTCTCCCTCCCTGCCAACCGTTCTTTCAATGGCAAAAAAAAGGAAAAGCAATTTTTTCCATAATATGAATAATAAAAAAAGTACGTACTAATGAGATTTATGCAATATTGGAAAGAGGGATTATGGCTAGGTAATTACACTTTTAGGAGATTTACAGATTTCAACCTGTTAAGCCCTGGGGTATGATTATCTCATTAGTTCTCTGCACTCAGAATAAATATAGAATAGGATAGGCATGACCGGTGAACACTCCTTTTTGCCAAGAGCTTGTAAAGAACAAGCTGTGGATTCAGAAGGGTATGTACCAAATGTTACCGTAAGTGCATTTCGCGTGCATGAAAGGCAAGCAGCACTTGGCATGTCCGGTATCACCTGCCACATTGCCAGGCTCCCAAACAGACCACACTGCTTCATCCGCATCCCAGGCCCCCACTTCTCAGAATACTTTCTATACTACACTAAAACTACTGGCTTCAATTAGATTCCTCCTCTGCTTGAGAGAAGCACTCATCAAACAAAGAGTGTGAAGAAGGAAGTAGCAACTCATCTCGGAAGAACTCTTTACCCACAATGCCGAGCACAGGTGAACGAGCCTCTCCTTTGTGGCAGGCCCTCTTCTAAGGACGCCTCAACAACCTGAGGTAGACACCACTAGAAATCCCACTTGAACAGAGTAGGCAATGGAAATGCAGAGACGTGAAGTCAATTGTTGAAGATTAGACTATTGAGCCAGGATTAAAATCCAGACAGTCCTGCCTAATAATCGTAATAAAACCAATTGAACACTCGGTTAATTCAATTAGCATTAGTTATATGCCAGGCATCATGCTATGAGAGTTATACAGATGATCTCATTTAATACCTGCAATTCCATGAGGTTGGTATCTGATACTGTCGCATTCATGCATTGTCCTTATTTTATATCCCAAGTTTAGAAATATTACACAATGAAGCCAGGATCCAAACCAGGGTTCAAATAAAGGAAGGCAATTTTTTTTTTTTAGGAAGATAATTTTTTTCTCCTCACTATGGCCGCCACAAAGCTATCTCCAGCTAGTCCCTAAATAGAGTGGCTAGGATGCCTAAGAAGACATGCAGTGTCCTACTACGGGCCATTGCCAAGGAAGAGCCAGATGTTGATTCAAATGAGGTTGCCTTTTTTTAAAGCCATTTCCATATTTCCACATGTCTAGGAATACACACACAATCTTCATTCGCACTTGTTTTCATGTCTTCCCTTTTCCCACCAGGTTTCTCTTTACTCACCCTGAAAACGGAGTAGCGCAGATCACTTTTTCTCTTTCTTTGTTTTTCTCACACTATTTTGATGCCATGTTCAATAATTCTTCCTGCTACCATTGCTGCTATAGCTGAGAAGTCTGAGATTATGGAAGGCCCTGCAAAACAAGTCTGAATTGTCTTCTTACAAAACAGACACTTCCTTGCTTAGTGTCTTCTGCCCAGGGCAAGGCACACATTGTTCAGACTTGTGATGAACTGCGTGCTCCTGAGACGGCGGCTCCGCCACACCCAGCACCACACAGCGATGTTTTCTTTTTCTTCAGATGTGGCTCTACAGGGTGCTGTGAGGTTCTGCCATACTTGGAACTTGTGATCAGTCATAAATTAACAAGAAGAATGTTCACATTGATGAAAAGTCATTAGACTGTAAGTATATTATTGTAATGGAGTAAGTTTCTCCTGGAGGATGTCATGACAAGAATAAGAATTATTATTACCTAATATTTATTAAGCATTTACTCTGTACCACTCTACTAAGCACTGCCATCTTGTTTAATCCCCATGCACAAAAGAAAACTGAAATATGTACTGAGACCATCATCAGGTTACAGGCAAGGAAATTAAAACTTAGGAAAGATAAATAACTTGTCCAGAGTCACATTATTTCTGAGTAGGGGAACAAGTGTTTGAAAACAACCATTGGACTCTAACACACCTGTCCTCTTAACCACTCCCCAACACGGCCTCCCACCGTCTCGGTATAATCAACTAACACAGCATGGGCAAAAGTTGTATCTTATTCCTTTGGGACGGGTATAACAAAATGCCATAAACTATGTGGTTTGGACAATATACATTCATTTCTCACAGTTCTGGAGACTGAGAAGTCCAAGATCAAGGCACGAGCAAATGCAGTGTCTGGTGAAGGACTGTTTCATGTTCATGGAAGGAGCCTTAACATCACAGGGTGGAAGGGCATGTACTGTCTCTTTGAGGTCTCTTTTATAAGGGCACTGAGCCCATTCATAAGGGCTCTGCCTTCATAACCTAATCACCTGCTAAATACTGTCTTCCCACACTATCGCTTTGGGGGCTAGAATTTTAACATGTGAATTCTGGGAAGGTATAAACCTTCAGTTCCTTACAATCTCTGAATGTCATCTGATGGATTTTAATCCACACTAGTTGTAGGATAGACTTCATAACATTCCTATCTTAAAACCATGGAAGTCAAGGAAAGTTAAAATATACATACAAAAGGACAAGAGCCAATTAGATGAAGTTTATACATAAAAAGTTAAGATTACAGAGACAGATCTAACTGAAGATGTATAGGATCCAAAACCTAGATTAACTTCACAGTACAGGGTATCTCAATGTCACCCCCAAAGTCACCATACATAGGGAAAATGGAAAATTATAGCTAAATGTACCTTTATTTACAAAATAACTTATTATAAAATTTTACAAAGAGGTGGCCAACACGTAGAGAATATTTTGTAAATATTTTGTAAAAGTTTATAGTGAAGTAAATAAAGGTACATTTAACTGTAATTTCCCAATTTCCCTATGTGTGGTGACACTAGGGACAACTTTTGGGACTCTTTGTATTACAGAACTCTTATCCTAAAAGTCCCTTAGAAATGTGTTTTTCTGTTACCCTAATTTCCCATGAAAAACCAAAATGCATATGACATCACAATATTTGGTCTGGGATTACATAAGCAATGAGAAATAGGGCCAGATTTTATCATCCATTTTCAGACTTGCTACTTATTCTTACTGCTTTTGCCTTTTGTTTGATATTTAGTTTCATCCCTGACTCCCTTTCCTCACTTCCTTCACTGAACAAAACTTTTCTGTAGAGAGCACCCTGGCCCATTGGCCGGGAAACCCGCACTCAAGCTTCACCTGCACCACGGCCTCGCTGTGGAGCTCAGCACGTGCCGGCTGCTCCCTGCACTCTGGCTGATCCTCAGACCAGGACAGTGACTGCCCTGCTGATGGATGTTCCTGGGAGCACAGGCCACATCAGCAGGAACAACCACCCCTCTCAGGAAGCCCTTGAATCTCAACCAGTTACTTTTTTAAGTACCTAGAAGCCGCAGGCAAGTGAAGTAGCATGTTCTCTTGATAACAAGCCAGAGACAAGATTAAATACTGGTCTTTCTCATGCACATTCCTCCAGAAGGCAAACATCACCTCCCCCCTGTATCATGGTGAAGTGAAATATTTGTGTCAGATGGTTCCTGTGTATTTCACCACCCGAGTTCTTTCTTTGCATAGAATTCTATAGTCAGGACTGATCTCTGGTGTTCATTGACCCATGTCACAGTTTCAGTAGACAACACCATGCATAACCCTAGAAGCTGCTCTTTTTCACACACTAAAGGAGCAGAGAGAACTTCTTTGCAAGTTCCAGGAAGAAGGAGAGGGGTTTTTACCCTTCCCTCAGGCACCAAACTCTTCTCACACAGCCTCAGCCCTGCCCACTCCATGTCGTGTCCCTAACTGCCACTGGAATGGCACAGAAAGGAGTGCCAGCTGACAACCACCTGTCTGCCGGCCCTTGGAAACAGGTTCAGCTGGTGGAATCAAGTCAGTTGCCAAGCCCAGATTATCTTGACCCTGCTGCTTCCATCAGCAAAAGGTCAAAACCTTGCCACTAAAAGGAGGTGGCAGGAGGTGCAGGAAAGTGGCTTGAGTGCAATGATTCTGGCAGAGCAGATGAGTCTTTTCTTAACAGCTATGTTTTATTGAAACATGTGATGGGTAGGATTGTGTTTGACTAAAATTCATACATCGAAGTCCTAACTTCTGGCACCTCAGAAAGTGACCTGATCTGCATGGAGCTGTTCACAATGAGGCTGTACTGAAGTAGGGTCAGCCCTACTAGTCTAGTGTGACTGGTGTTCTTAGAAGACGATGCAAATGTGTAAGGAGAACACCACACCAAGGTGAAGGCAGAGATCAGAGTGACGATTCTATAAGCCAAGGAATCCCGAAGATACCAGGAACCACCCGAAGCCAGGAGAAAGGCCGGAAAGGGATTCCTCCCTTATGACCCTTCGAAGGAACTAACTCTGCCAAGACTTTGACCTTGGACTTCTAGCTTCCAGGACTGTAAGATGATACTTTTTTTATTGTTTAAGCCACCCTGTCTGTGGTACTTTGTCCTGGCAATCCTAGAAAACCAGTAGAGACCATATTTTCAATATTTTGAGAAACTTAACATTAAGCTCTATCAATTGATATATTCCAGTAATTAGTTTTTAGAATAGAGGATCTGTATAATTCATAATAGTTACTATTTCTCCTTATTGGGTGATATATTGTCTATCTCCACCCAACAAATGCCATCAATTATATGTCTCTGAATAAGAGATATATCTAAACCAACAAACTCATTAATAAAACCTGGGTTTTTCTGCATAATCTTTTATTTTATTTTATTTTTATTAAATCATAATTGTGTATATTGGTGCAATCATGGGGCACAATGTGCTGACTTCATACACAATCTGAAATATTTTCATTGAACTATTTAACATAAACTTCATGGCCTTTTAATCACTATATGAAGACATTTATATTCTACATTTAGTAATTTTCACTTGTACCCTTGTAAGATGCACCGTAAGTGTGATCCCACCAATCACCCTCCCTCCACCCAACCTCCTCCCTCCCCTCCCCTCCTTCGTCCCCCTCCCCTTTCTTGTGCTATAACTGGGTTTTAGCCTTCATTTGAAAGCTATAGATTAGCTTCATAGTAGGGCTGAGTACATTGGATACTTTTTCTTCCATTCTTGAGATACTTTGCTAAGAAGAATATGTTCCAGCTCCATCCATGTAAACACAAAAGAGGTAAAGTCTCCATCTTTCTTTACGGCTGCATAGCATTCCATGGTGTACATGTACCACAATTTACTAATGCATTCATGGGTCGATGGGCACTTGGGCTTCTTCCACGACTTAGCAATTATGAATTGGGCTGCAATAAACATTCTGGTACAGATATCTTTATTGTAA
>CAUYRH010047909.1:0-24092 GCA_963574655.1 Perodicticus potto | reverse complement strand
AAGACAACCCATATTTTAAAGGAGCAAAGGGGACCAGGAATGACAGCTCATACCTATAATCACGGCACTCTAGGGGGCCAAGGAAGGGAGATTGCTGGAGACCAAGGAATTAGAGACCAGCTTTTTTTTTTTTTTTTTTTTGTAGAGACAGAGTCTTACTTTATCGCCCTCGGTGGAGTGCCATGGCATCACACAGCTCACAGCAACCTCCAACTCCTGGACTTAGGCGATTCTCTTGCCTCAGCCTCCCAAGCAGCTGGGACTACAGGCACCCACCACAATGCCCAGCTGTTTTTCTGTTTTGCAATTTGGCAGAGGTCAGGTTTGAACCCACCACCTTTGGTATATGGGGCCGGCGCCCTACTCGATAAGCCACAGGTACCGCCTGGCTTTTTTTGTTGTTATTGTTGAGAGAGAGTCTCATTATGTTGCCCTCCGTAGAGTGCTGTCATGTCACAGCTCAAAGCAACCTCAAACTCTTGGGCTTAAGCGATTCTCTTGCCTCAGCCTCCCAAGTAGCTGGGACTACAGGCACCCGCCAAAACTCCTGGCTGTTTTCTTGTTGCAGTTGTCATTGTTGTTTAGCTGGCTGGAGCCGGGCTCAAACCTGCCAGCCTCAGTGCATGTGGCTGGCATCATAACCACTGTGCTACGAGCGCCAAGCCATAGAGATGGTGGTCTTGCTTTTGCTCAGGCTGGTCACGAACTCATGTGCTCAAGTAATCTGCCTGCCTCGGCCTCCTAAAGTGCTAGAATTACAGGTGTAAGCAGCTGAGCCCAGCCTCTTTGTTTTATTTTGATATCAAAAGAATACTGACCATCCTTCTACTGTAGGTATTTTTGCATATGTAGAACCTGTTAAAAAAAAAAAAAAATTCGTGGAAATGGAATTGTCAGATTAAAAGAAATATAGTCAGATCAGGGCGGCGCCTGTGGCTCAGTCAGTAAGGCGCCAGCCCCATTTACCGAGGGTCGTGGGTTCAAACCCGGCCCCGGCTGAACTGCAACAAAAAAATACCCAGGCGTTGTGGCGGGTGCCTGTATTCCCAGCTACTTGGGAGGCTGAGGCAAGAGAATCACCTAAGCCCAGGAGTTGGAGGTTGCTGTGAGCTGTGTGATGCCATGGCACTCCACCGAGGGCGATAAAGTGAGACTCTGTCTCTACAAAAAACAAAACCAACAAACAAAAAAACCCTTCTCTACTAAAAATAGAAAAACTAAGGCAAGAGGATTGCATGAACCCAAGTTGGAGGCAAGGCACTCTATCCAGGACCATAGCTTGAGACTCTGTCTCAATAAATTATTAAGTAAATAGGCTTGGCACCTGTAGCTCAGCGGCCAGGGCGCCAGCCACATACACTGGAGCTGGTGGGTTTGAATCCAGGCTGGGCCTGCCAAACAACAATGACAACTACAACCAAAAAATAGCCAGGTGTTGTGGCAGACACCTGTAGTCCAAGTTACTTGGGAGGCTGAGGCAAGAGAATCACTTAAGCCCAAGAGTTGGAGGTTGCTGTGAGCTGTGACGTCAGGGCACTCTACCCAGGACAACATAGTGAGACTCTGTCTCAAAAAAATAAATAAATAAAAATAAATAAAACAAAGAACAAAACCCCAAATTACTAATAAACATCAACAGGAAAGTATGTGAGTTATAATACACATATAAAAGACATTCTGTAGAAAAAAACTACTTTTCATTAACAAGTTGATATATATATTATATAAATATAATACTTTTTTTGTTCAAGAATCAAAAACCTGAACTATATACACAGAGAAAAAATACGTGAAAGAACAAACACCAAACTAAACAGGATCAAAGACTCTGTATTATACACAATGCTGTATCATTTAACTTTTTACATAACCTTTTGTTAAGAAAACAATAGCTAAGCAAGGAAAGTAAAAAAGGCAAAGAAGAAAAACAGCCAAAATTATACTGGTAAAGTACACTTAAGATTTTTACTTAAATATCATTACTTATTGAACTTTCTATTCAGCAGTAATCCTTTTCCCAAGTATTGCTTTTCATCTAATATACATACATTAACTTGAGGATGGGAGGCCATATGGATGCTAAAAGGAAAAACAACAAAAAACCCAAATATACACAGTAAGGAACCAAAATGACCATCTATTATAGTGATGGCTCACATTCAGCCATACATACCAAAAATTAAGGGAGTATTGCCCACTGGTTACAGAAATGGAAAGCTAAAACAATAATTCAGCGCCATTATTCAAAGGAACACATCCACTTTTAATGTTGCCAAAGACTGCAGTGAACTTCCAGGCAAAGCCAGGCAAAGAGGGAGTTCCAAAAAGGTCATACAATCTTTACTTTTTTTTTTTTTTTGAGACAGAACCTCAAGCTGTCACCCTGGATAGAGTGCTGTGGCATCACAGCTCACAGCAACCTCCAATTCCTGGGCTCAAGCGAGTCTCTTGCCTCTGCCTCCCAAGTAGTTGGGACTACAGGCGCCCGTCACAACGCCCAGCCATTTTTTGCTTGCAGCCATCATTGTTGTTTGGCGGGCCCGGGCTGGATTCGAACCCGCCAGCTCAGGTGTACGTGGCTGGCGCTTCAGCCCGCTGAGCCACAGGCACCGAGCCAGGTCATACAATCCTTATGTGGCAGAGAAATGCTCTCAGAAAATCTTGATAACTGGTATAGTTGCAACAGTTTCACTTTGTTGCCCTCGGTAGAGTGGCAGGGCGTCACAGTTCACAGCAACCTCCAGCTCTTGGGCTTAGGCGATTCTCTTGCCTCAGCCTCCTAAGTAGCTGGGACTACAGGTGCCTGCCATAACGCCCAGCTATTATTTTTTGTTGTTGCAGTTTGGCCGGGGCTGGGTTTGAACCCACCACCCTTGGTATATGGGGCTGGTGCCTACTCACTGAGCCACAGGTGCCACCCAATAACTCGTATAGTTTTTTAAGTGCCTCTCACTTCTTAATGACTGTTTACTTTTAACATGATAGCACTTCGAATTGGCAACCACTTTAGAAGACTCAATCTATTACACCAAGAAAATAAATTCATCATACACAAAAGCATTCCTCCATTCCAACTTCAAAATCATCTACAAACCCAGCTATTTTTTTTTTTTTTCTGAGACAGAGTCTCACTTTGTGGCCCTGGGTAGAGTGCTGTAGCATCACAGCTCACAGCACCCTCCAACTTGTGGGCTCAAGCGATCCTCCTGCCTCAGCATCCCAAGTAGCTGGGACTACAGGCGCCCGCCACAACACCCGGCTATTTTTTTTTTTTTTTTAATTGTAGAGACAGAGTCTCACTTTATCGCCCTCGGTAGAGTGCGGTGGTGTCACACAGCTCACAGCAACCTCCAGCTCCTGGGCTTAGGCGATTCTCTTGTCTCAGCCTCCCGAGTAACTGGGACTACAGGCACCCGCCGCAACGCCTGGCTATTATTCTGTTTTGCAGTTTGGCCAAGGCTGGGTTTGAACCCGCCACCTTTGGCATACGGGGCTGGCACCCTACTCGATGAGCCATAGGCGCCGCCCCAAACCCAGCTATTTTTATCTCCTTCAACTTTTCTCCCAGGTATAACGCGTCTCTATTCCCTTGTGATGGTAAACAATCCAACTGTGCGTCAGTTCGTACCCCTTGATGCCTCTCTTCATGTATTTCCCACCCTTAAGTCTTTCCCTCTCCACTAGCTGCACAATTTCCAACAATCTTTAATGACAGTGCTTCCCTATCAAGTTTCTCTTTCTCTTCTTGAAAGAGTAGTCTCCAGGCTCAGCACCTGTAGCACAGTAGTTACGGCACCAGCCGTATAAGGTGAGGGTGGTGGATTCGAAACAGGCCAGGGCCAACTAAACAACTGCAACAAAGATACCCAGGCATTGTGGCAGGCACCTGTAGTCCCAGCTACTTGGGAGGCTGAGGCAAGAGAATAGCTTAAGCCCAAGAGCTTGAGGTTGCTGTGAGCTGTGACGCTACAGCACTCTACCAACAGTGACATAGTGAGACTCTGTTTAAAAAAAAAAAAGAGTAGTTTCCATCTCATCATCATTCCATTGAAGCTGTCTGTTAAGAGTTAATAGTAACTTTAATTTCCAAAAAAAGTGGTCACTGATAAGTCTCCATCCAGCTTGCCTTCTCTACAGCATTTGTTACTAATCTCTTTACACCAAACTGAAACTCGTTTTTTTAGCTTCCAAGACAAAATCATTTTTTTTTTTGAAACAGAATCTCACTTTGTCTCCTTTAATTGAGTACCCTTAGATCATGGCTCATTGCAACCTCAAACTGTTGGGCTCAGCGATGCTCTTGCCTCAGGCCCCCAAATAGCTGGGACCTCAGACATCCGCTCCAACACCCAGCTAGTTTATTTACAGACCTCGGTCTCGCTCTTGCTCTATCTGGTCTTGAACTCCTGATCTCAAGCAATCGACCCACCTCAGCCTCCCAGAGTGCCAGTATTACAGGCACAAGCCACCCGGCCTGGAGAAGCTATCATTTTTTATGACTATTCTAGTCATCCTTTTTTTCATTGGTTTCCCTGCCTTTGTGCATCCTCAAATCTTAATGTGTTTTACTGGACGCTGCTCAGGACATTCTTTTAACAACCATAATGATGACTCTCAAGTTATTTTTTTTTTTTTGAGACAGAGTCCCACTATGTCGCCCTTGATAGAGTGCTGTGTTGTCATAGCTCACAGCAAACTCAAACTCTCAGGCTCAAGCAATTCTCTTGCCTCAGCCTCCCAGGTAGCTGGGACTGTAGGTGCCCGCCACCACGCCCGGCTATTCTGTTGTTGTTGTTGTCCTTGTTTTGCAGGTCCTGGCTGGGTTCAAATCCACCAGCCTCAGTGCATGTGGCTGGCGCCCTAACAACTTAGCTACAGGTGCCAAGCTTTTCAAGTTAATTTCTAAGGTTTAGAACACTCACTTAGCTCCAAATCTAATGTTCAATCATTCACTACCTTGCTACTGAAATATGTCAGGTAATGCAAACTCATCATGTTTCAGTATCTTTCTCCTCAACCTACTCCTAATTCAGTAGATGGTGGACTCACCTGTCAAAGCAAGGAACATTTTAGTTATCTTTAAATCCTCCACGTTCCATGGATTACCAAATTATCATCAAATATACATGTCAAATAAAACTGTTCCAAACTACTTTCTCTGTCATGCCTACAGCCACTTCCCTACACTGATACTTCAATTCATAACAACTATTTCATTAATGGTCTTTCCATCAGAATGCTCTACTGTGTGTGTAAAATAAGACCCATCCTCCCCAGCATGGGATATAAAGACCCTGCTCAACCCTGCAGTTTACATTTCCATCTCTTCAGGTTTGTCTATACTGTCAAAATTCTCCTCTTCTGTACATAATACCCCGCTGGCTCCATATACATATCAGACTCTTCAAAGCAATATGTGTTCTCAAGCCTTTCAAATCATTTGTTACCCCCTACCCCCCAAAACAATGATTCCATTGTTTAGAGTCCACTCCAAACATTGTATGCAACTTTTTGGGATCCTCTCTAGGAAGAATGGATCATCATCAATCCCATATTGTGACCTTACTTTGCTTACTATTATGTTCTGGATGGGTGTGATGGCTCACGCCTGTAATCCTAGCATTCTGAGAGGCTAAGGTGGGAAGATCACTTGACCTCAGGAATTAGAGACCAGCCTGAGCAAGAGTGAGACTCTAAAAACAGCTGGGTGTTGCGACAAGCACCTATAGTCCCAGGGGTTGAGGTAAGAGGATTGCTTGAGCTCTACAGTTGGAGGTTGCTGTGAGATACAATGCCATGACACTCTTCCAGGGTGACAGACTGAGATTCTGTTTTCAAAAAAATAAAATGAGGGCTCAGCACCTGTAGCTCTGTGAGTAGGGCGCCAGCCACATACACAGGCTGGTGGGTTTGAGCCCGGCTCAGACCTGCTTAAACAACGATGACAACTACAACAAAAAATAGCTGGGCATTAGTCCCAGCTACTTGGGAGGCTGAAGCAAGAGAATCACTTAAGCCCAAGAGTTGGAGGTTGCTGTGAGATGTGATGCCACGGCATTCTACCCAGGGCGACATAGTGAGACTCTGTCTCAAAAAAAAAAAGAAAAAGAAAAAATAAAATAAAATAAAGTAAAAAGGGCTGGGCACAATGGCTCATACCTATAATCCTAGCATTTTGAGAGGCCGAGAGGTGGGTGGATTGTTTGAGACTAGCCTGACCAAGAGTGAGACCCCCATCTCCAACAAAAAATAGAAAACCAGGCTTGGCACCAGTAGCTCAAGCAGCTAGGGTTGTCAGTCATATACACTGAAGCTGGTGGGTTGGAATCTAGCCTGGGCCCGCCAAACAACAAAGACACCTACACCCAAAAAATAGCCCGGCATTGTCCCAGCCACTTGGGAGGCTGAGGCAAGAAAATCACTTAAACCCAAGAGTTTGAGGTTGCTGTGAGCTAAAACAGTACAGCACTCTACCCAGAGCGACAGCTTGAGACTCTGTCTCTAAATAAATAAATAAATAAAAATAAATAGAAAAACAAGCCAGGTGTTGTGGTGAGCACCTGTAGTCCCAGCTACCTGGGAGGCTGAACCAAGAGGAGTGCTTGAACCCTGGAGTATGAGGTTGTTGTGAGCTACGATGCCAGGGCACTCTGCCCAGAGCAACACTGAGACTCTTGTCTCAAAAAAAAAAAAAAAAAAAAAGTTAAAAAGTACTACTTATCACCCACTCATCATGCAATAATCCTCACTTTTAACACTTTTTGAGGGCCTACTATAAGCCAGTCTCTGTTCTAAGCAATGGAGATGAACAGATGAGAGAGACAGAGAATTCTCTACTTTCATAGGGATACAAGGTAATGTTAGAGATAAATGTTATGAAGAAAAATACAGTAAACCAGAGTAAAAGCTGGAGTGGGGCAGGGCAGGGTGAGTTGCTATTTCAGAGTGATCAGGGAAGGCCTTCTACAAAAGTTGCAATTTCACTAAGACCTAAAGAAATGGAAGAATCAAGTCATATGCAAGTATAAACAAAAAAGGGTCTCCCAAGCAAAAAAGAAGAAGTAAAGATGGAACCTTTCTTGGCATATTCAAGAAACAATGTTGACCATGGTATAGTAACCGAGAGAGTGGTAGAAAATGAAACCTTAACTCCTATTAGGTAAAATAATAGGATTAGTTGAAAAGTGACCACAATTTCTGTCCTACAAGATGACTAAGATGCTAACATCCTACTGTCACGAAACAGAGCATTATCCCACAACGGCAGCATGAAAAGTTACCACATGACAATAAAGAATAAAGGTCAATGGTCCTATGCTACTGACTCACCAATCGCCACCTCTAGTCATGACCTTAAATCAAACATTAGCATCAAGTCCTCTCTAGAAGTTCTCTGCTAAATTCTGCTTCCATCCCACCTCCCCTTCCTCCCCAAGGTTAACTGCCTCAGTAGGTGGGACCAGGATCTTTGGTTCTTTGAATTCTTAAAGTCATGCCCAGCTGCCTACAATAGGTACTTACCATCTATTCTGATGCACAACACTCCATTTTTTTTTTTAATTACCTACACTAAAAATCTTAACATCTATCTTATCTAATTCCCACCAGGGATCTAGTTACAAACCCAGTCTTTCTTTTCTTTGAAACAGCTCACATCTCCCCAGTTTCTACAGCCATCTTCGTAAGAGTCTTCTAAATGATTTCTTTCCCTTCAAACCCTGCCCTCTTTCAATGTGCATCAGTCACTACTGCTAAACTGACTTTTTAAATAAAATAACTTTCTTCTATCACTTAACTGTGCTATCCAGGCCTAGTAACTATACAGTTAAGTCTAAATTTGTCAATCTTAGTTCACAAGATTCTCCCAAATTCACAGTTATCACAATAATTTTTTTTTCTTTTCTTGAGATAGAGCCTCAAGCTATCACCCTGGATAGGGTGCTGTGGCATCACAGCTCCCAGCAACCTCCAATTTCTGGGCTCAAGCGAGTCTCCTGCTTCCGCCTCCCAAATAGCTGGGACTACAGGCACCCGCCACAATGCCCAGCCATTTTTTGGATGCAGCCGTCATTGTTATTTGGCAGGCCCAGGCTGGATTCGAACCTGCCAGCTCAGGTGTACATAGCTTAACCCGTTGAGCCACAGGCACCGAGCCCTTTTTTTCTTTTTTTGAGACAGAGTCTCACTTGTCCCCTTTGGTAGGGTGCTATGGTATCACAGCTCACAGCAATCTCAAACTCTTGGGTGCAAGTGATTCCCTCGCCTCAGCCTCTCAGGTAGCTGGAACTACAGGCGTCCGCCACATTGCCCAGCTGTTTTTTAGATACAAGGTCTCGCTCTGGCTCAGGCTCAGACTGGTCTCCAACTCATGAGCTCAGGCAATTCACCCGCCTGGGCCTCTGAAGTACTGGGATTACAGGCGTGAGCCATTGCGCCAGCCTTAAACAATCTTTTTTTAAAGCAAAGCAATCCATTTCTATGGATAAATTCCCAATGGTCCTAGAACAAACTTAATTTTCCCATTTCCCAATGTTATCAAGACTGACCATGTGATTCCCAAAGCAAATTTCTATGAGGAATTTATGTATGTCCCAATAAAAGAAAAGGAGTGGAGTATCCCTAGAGGAAAAAGCAGGAAAAAATTTACTGATCAGAAAAAGCCACTGATGATTTTACATTACCAACATTCATAAATAACTAAAACATTCCCCTGAAATGCAGTTTACAAAGTTCTTTTAGAGATGACAAAACTCTAAATCACAGACATTAAGCGACTTGTCCAATATCCCACATTTAACTAAAATGAAGAAGCAGAGGTGGTTTTTTTTTTTTTTTGAGACAAAGTCTTGCTCTGTTACCTGAGCTAGAGAGCCATGGCCTCAGCCTTGCTCACAGCAACCTAAGACTCCTGCGCTCAAGCAATCCTCCCAATTTAGCCTCCTAAGTAATTGGGCCTACAGCCACACCCAGCTAGTTTTTCTATTTTTAGTAGAGATAGGGTTTGGCCTTCCAGAGTGTTAGGATTACAGGCTTGAGACACCACACCCAGCCAAAACAACAGAGAATTTTAAGGACTCAAATCTCATGCCTACCCCTTAGCTTTGCCTAACCACATAAAGACAAATGTACTAATTGGAAAAACATTAAAATACCTGGATGTTCAGATATTAACTTCTGTATGTTATGCAAACCATATACCTATTAAAAGGATTAACACAGGGATGTCACTCTTGGACTTAAAATCGTTTAGTTGTTAATCCTAGCTCTCTGGGATGCCAAGGGGATAGAATCCCTTAAGGTCAAGAGTTTGAGATCAGCCTGAACAACAGAGTGAGACCCAGCCTGAGGAGACCCCTTCTCTACAAAAACAGAAAAGTTTATACTGGCATGGTGGTGTGTGCCAATAGTCCCGGATACTCAGGACACTGAGGGAGAAGGAGCCCTTGAGCCCAAAAGTTTGAGGCTGCAGTGAGCTATGATGACACTAGAAGTACCCTAGCCCAGGAAACAGAGCAAAACCGTGTCTCACTATAAAACAAAAAACTTCATTTGTTGCCTATAAGCTTTTAGATAAGTTCAACACTCCTTTGGAAATCTGACTCCTAAAATATCTTCTACCAACCATTCCAAGTTCCAATTACACCAAAATTTTTAAAAATGTTATTCTAGGCTTGGCGCTTGCAGCACAATAGTTACGATGCCAGACACATACACGGAGGGTGGCAGATTCGAATGCAGCTTGGGCCAGCTAAAGAACAATGACAACTGTAACAAAAAATAGCCGGGTGTTGTGGCAGGTGCCTCTATAGTCCCAACTACTTGGGAGGCTGAGTCAAGAGAATTGCTTAAGCCCAAGAGTTTGAGGTTCCCATGAGCTATGACACCACAGCACTCTACTGAGGGTGACATACTAAGAATGTCCCCCCCCCCAAAAAAAAAGGATTACTGGGCTTGGTGCCCATAGCACCGTAGTTACAACGCCAGCCACATAGATGGAGGCTGGTGGGTTCAAATTCAACCCGGACGGCAATGACAACTACAACAACAACAAAAATAGCCAGGCATTGTGGTGAACACCTGTAGTCCCAGCTAGTTGGGAGGCTGAGGCAAGAGAATTGTTTAAGCCCAAGAGTTTGAGGTTGCCATGAGCTGTGATGCCACAGCACTCTACCAAGAGCAAAGTTGTGAGACTGTCTCAAAAAAACACAAAAAGATATTCTAATGATAACTTGTAAGGAATCTGCCATCACTGTTAAGTAGAAGAGTGGCAAATAAGATACCAAGACACATGTTACTCATCTTTCAGGTTACCTTAATTTCAAAGCTGCTTGTGAAATACTGAGTTTTGCATTAAAAAAGTATTACTGGCTCAGCACCTATAGCTCAAGCGGCTAAGGCACAAGCCACATACACCAGAAGTGGCGGGTTTGAATCCAGCCCGGGCCTGCCAAACAGCAAAGACAACAACCGAAAAATGGCCGGGCATTGTGGTGGGCACCTGTAGTTCCAGCTACTTGGGAGGCTGAGGCGAGAGAATCGCTTAAGCCCAGGAGTTAGAGGTTGCTGTGAGCTGTGATGCCACAGCACTCTACCCAGGGTGATGGCTTGAGGCTCTGTCTCAAAAAAAAAAAAAAAGTATTACTGAAGTAAACATTAAAATAAAACTTCCACTCATTCACAACTCCTGGGTTCATGCTCCTATAAGAAACTATGTAATGTATTACTGACGAATGAGTGTTTGGGAAAAAAAAAGAACAGGAGGGCAGTGCCTGTGGCTCAGACGGGTAGGGTGCCGGCCCCATATGCTGGAGGTGGCGGGTTCAAACCCAGCCCCAGCCAAAACCGGCAAAAAAAAAAAAAAAAAAAAAAAGGAGGAAATGGCATAATAAAAATATTAAGAGTTTATGCTCTGAAATCAGACAGCCTGAACTTGAGCTCAGACTCTACCAAGTTCCTAATAACCTCTGAGTTTCATTTCTGCAAAATGTAATTACATATACTGTAGGATTATTGTACAAATTAAATGACAGAAACTGAAGCACTTAGCACTATGCCTAAAACACAGCAAGTGTGCAAATATATCCCTCTGTTAACTGCTCAATGAACACAGATTAGAATGGCAATCTTAAGTTTTGCCTTATTCTCAAATGCGATTGTCTGCAATGATCTTCTGTTTAGGTTGAAAATGGTTCCGTCACCATCTGGAATACCAGTTATTCATTTGTTTTCTGGGGAATATCCAGGGAATCAGGTGGAGGCAATATCTGAATATGAATTTATCTTCATTTGTGCACAAGAGGTTGTCTTCAGGCATCTTGATCAATGTCTAGCTCACAGCAGCTGATACGTGCTTTTTGAAAGAATACTGGAATAAAACCAAACAGCCCCCAAATCCATCACAAGACTGAATAACCAACATTCCTCTTCCAGGAACAACTATTCCTACCTAAATTCTGACTTTAACTTCAATCACTGGGCCATATTCCCAGAACTCATATAAAAGTGAAGCATGAATAGATTGGTGCTTATTTGAAGGTAGATGGTGCCTACGGAGTCCCAAAGCTCTATTTAAAAGGGCACACTGGAGGACAATGCATCAGTATGTATGACATCAAGAAGAAAAAAAAATTGGAATCCCTTCTGCCTTTCATCTTTTAACAGTATCTCTGGATGATAACATCCATTTGCAACAGTGTAACTCACCTGTTTTTTCAGTTACATCTGAATCTGGAGTGTTTGCCCTGCTAACTTCCCCTTCAGCATTCTCCTCTTCAGCACTAAGAGAAATTGGTGATGAAGGGCCAGGCTGGGAAGGTTGAGGGGTTGCTTCGGGTACTTCCTCACTCTTATTCCTTTTCTCAAAGCGAAAACGGTCCAGGTTGAAAAGATTCATATTGGTTGAAACCACCACCTTAGAGGGTTGAGGGCTTTAAATAAACTATCTGCAGGGGGGGGGGGGAGGGAAAAAAAGAAGCCATGAAAACAATGCAAAATACAAACCCATAGCAGTTCATTCTCAAAGGGCCCGCAAACATGCCAGTGGTTCAGGACTATTATGGCTGCCCTTCATTGTTAGGCCACACCGATCAGAAAGTGGACAGGGGTATCTTTTAAAAATTTCTATTGCTTTTCACTCCCTTTCGTCCGCCTCCCCCCACCCACCCCTTCTCACTCAAACCACGAGCTGACCCTCGTGCAACCTCCTCTTACCCCAGCACGCGCAGGCACGTTCCCCAATCCAACCCCCCAGCAGGCCTCACGCCCGCATGCAGAGACAGGTTCCCTGTGCTACGGTGCCCCCTGCCTGGAGAAAGGACCTGCCAGAGCCCGCGCCTCAACACTGCAGGGACACAAAGGGGCCAAAGAAGGGGAGCGGCGGAGGCCGTGCTGGCGGGCACCCGCCCGGAAGTAGACGCGGCGCGATCCCAGCTGAGGAAGCTGATAGGCTTCACAACACAGGGAGGTTCAGAGGTGGGGAGTACGCTAGCGCATCTCTTTCAACGCTCACTCGCTCGCCCATCCCCTCTCTTCGCTAAGAACTTACTGTCTTATAGCCTCGGTAGTATGGAACAAAGGTTAAAAAGAAAAAAAAAAAATTTCCTACCTGGGGGGCGACGGTAGCCGGGCCGGGACTTTTCCAAAATAGCACGGAGAGACCTAACGAGCGCGGAGTGATGACGCAACACGCAGCCGAGGCTCTTTTCTCCGCTAGCGCCGCGCGAGCGGAAAGTGTCTAGCGAGCCGTTGTCATGGGAACCCGTCCCCGGCTCTCCCCGGTTGGGAGGGAGGGATTGTGCTGCACCTTTGTCCTGTTTCTCCAGGTTAGAAAGTTGTTAAATAGAACAATAGTAAGCACAATGAGAATAAATAACCTAACAACATATACTGTAGTTAGGATGTATTTTAGATTATAATCGGTAATGTTATATATATGATACAGATAGCGTGATCATGTTGTGCTTAATGTTTTCAGTGTGTAATCTCAATCCTCACGAGAAGCCGGTGTTTACAAAATAAGGAAACTGAAGCCTGCAAACGTGAAGTAGTTAGTAAGGGGTAAAAACCTCTGGGCTGTGGGACTTCAAAGCATTTGCACTGTCTACTGTCTGCCCGTTGTTGGCCAGATCTTTCTTTCTTTCTTCTTTTTTTTTTAGACAGAGTCTCACTTGTCCCCTTGGTAGAGTGCTCTGGCGTCACCGCTCACAGCAACTTCCAACTCAAGGATCTGGGCTCCAGCGATTCTCTTGCTTCAGTCTCCGGAGTAGCTGGGACCACAAGGCCCAGCTATTTTTAGAGGTGGGGGTGGGGGGTCTCGCTCTGGCTCAGGCTGGTCTTTAACCTGTGAGCTCAGGCAACCTGCCCACCTCGGCCTCCCAAGTGCTGAGGTTGCAGGAGTGAGCCACCACGCCCGGTCGGCCGGATCTTTCTTACCCTAGGATATGATAATTTACCTACCTTGACTGAAATATTACCTTAAGAATAGTTACTTCCTTTGTTCCAATTTTAGGGTAACCAGGCAATATCCTGACTTGCAATTTCATCTTTCATTTGGTAGTTCACTTAAAGAATTGTTACGAATACTTACTCTGCCAGGTTACAATTAGCAATTGTAAACTTAAATTTGTATTCTGTATTATAAAACAGTGTTGTGGGCCGGGCTCAGTGGCTCACGCCTGTAGCCTGTATCCTAGAGCTCTAGGAGGCCAAGGTGAGTGGATTGCCTGAGAGCACGAGTTCGAGATCAGCCTGAGCCCCTGTGAGAGACCTCGTCTCTAAAAATAGCCAGGAGTTGTGATGGGCACTTGTAGCCGCAACTACTTGGGAGGTTGAGGCAAGAGAATCGCTTAAGCCCCAGAGTTTGAGGTTGCTGTGAGCTGTGACACCATGGAACTCTACCAAGGGTGACAAAGTGAGACACTGTCTTAAAAAAAAAAAAAAGATGCACAGTTAAATTTGAATTTTAAATAAACAATGAATACTTTTTTAATGTGTTTATCTGATGCAATATTTTGAACTCATACTAAAACATTATTATTTATCTGAAACTCAAATTCAACAAGGTATCCTGTATTTTATTTGGCAAACCTACCTGTACCCTGTCTTTTTGGTCACCTCTTGGGCTAATGGGCCTTTTAGTTATATTTTTGGTTGTGATATAGAAAGCTTTTCCCCAGAAGTACTTTTGGCCCGGGGAAAAGTCACAGTTATACTTCTTGAGGCCATGTGAACAAGGAATGTTAGGGATTAGGCACTAGAAGCATTGTCTAAAAGTGAAGATAAGGCAGTGCAGTGAGTCACACTTATAATCCCAGTGCGTTAGGAGGCTGAGGCAACAGTGAGCTCTGACTAGGCCACTGCAGTGCAGCCTGGGTGACAGAGTGAGACCCTGTCTCTATAAATACATATACATATATATATATGGGAAAGAAGACACAGGTTCTTTTTTTTTTTTTAATAGAGACAGAGTCTCACTTTATCGCCCTCCGTAGAGTGCCATGGTGTCACACAGCTCACAGCAACCTCCGACTCCTGGGCTTAGGCGATTCTCTTGCCTCAGCCTCCCGAGTAGCCTGGACTACAGGCACCCGGCACTACAGGCACCCACCACAACGCCTGGCTAGTTTTCTGTTTTGCAGTTCAGCTGAGGCCAGGTTTGAACCCTCCACCTTCGGTATATGGGGCCAGCGCCCTACTCAATGAGCCACAGGCGCCGCCCTCTTTTTTTTTTTTTTTTTGAGACAGTCTCACTATGTCACCCTCAGTAGAGTGCTGTGGTGTCAGAGCTCACAGCATCCTCAAACTCTCAGGCTGAAGCAATTCTCTTGTCTCAGCCTCCTGAGTAGCCAGGACTACATATACCTGCCACAACACCTGGCTAGTTTTTGTTTTCTTTTTTAAAGACGGCGTCTTGGTCTTGCTCAGACCAGTCGCAAACCTGTGAGCTCAAGCCACCCAGAGTGCTAGGATTACAGGCATGAGCCACCACGTCCAGCCCAAGACACAGGTTCGTCTTCTGGTTTTTATTTTTTATTTTTTGGAAGAACATTTATTCACATGAAAAGGTGTTTAGGATATATCAATATGTCAAACAAGGTAGACAGTATAATAATATACAATCATGATTCCATTTTTGTAAAAAATATATGTGTATATATAGCAAAAAAGGATCTGCAAGGACAGACACTATATTGAAAGCAGTGCTTATACCAGGGAAAGGGACTATGTGAGTTTTAATTTTTTTTCTTTGTCAGTATTTCCCACTTATTCTATAAAGACATAGGTTCTGGGCTCATTGCCTGTGGCTCAAGCGGCTGAGGCGCCAGCCACGTACACCTGAGTTGGTGGGTTCGAATCTAGCCCAGGCCCGCCCAACAACAATGACGGCTGCAACCAATAAATGGCCAGGCGTTGTGGTGGGCGCCTGTACTCCCAGCTACTTGGGAGGCAGAGGCAGGAGACTTACTTGAGCCCAGGAATTGGAGGTTGGTGTGAGCTGTGATGCCACTGCACTCTATCCAGGGTGACAGCTTGAGGTTCTGTCTCAAAAAAAAAAGACACAGGTTCTGAGTGAACATGTTTTATTGGCCCCAGAGATGGCTGTGGAGTGGGAAGTAGCTGGAAAGAATTAAATTGAGCCTTTTTGAGCACTAGATCAGGAGAGGGACCGCTGTTGCCCAGGGAGGGATTGTTCTGCCACATTCATTCACCTGGGACAATTGGAATGATCCATGACTGGATTTCTTCTTGAAGGTGAGCAGAAGTTTAAGGAGGTGTATGAGTTTGCTAGAGCTGCCATTACAAAGTAACACAGACTGGATGACCTAACCAACAGAAATGTATTTTCTCACAGTTCTGGAGGCTAGAAGACTACTATCAAGGTGTTGGCAGAGTTAGCTTCTTCTGAGGGCCACGAGGGAAAGGTATGATCCAGGTCTCTTCTGGCTTGTAGATGGTCATCTTTTCCTATGGCTTCACATCATCTTCCCTCTGTACATATCTATGTCAGGATTTCCCTTTCTTCTAAGGATACAACTCAGATTTGAGCCCATGTCAATGACCTCATTTTAACTTAATCGCCTCTAAAGACATTCTCTCCACATTGAAGTACTAGGGATTAGGACTTCAACATATAAATGTTTGGAGGAATTTAGCCATAATATGTGACAAGAGAATGAGGGAACTTTGTAGAAAGGATACTCTATTTTGACTCTGAATCTAGATTGGTAGCAGGAGATGGGACTGACAACCAATCTTTTGATTCTTCTTCCTTATGAACCTAAATATGATTATTCTCTTAAATTCAGTCCTTGGTCTTCAGCGTCTCTCACTCTACTCTTTCCCAGATAAACTGATTGTCATGGTGACTAGAGAAAGAGTGACTCTATGGTGGCACCTGTAGCCCCATGGGTAGGGCACCAGCCACATACACCAAGGGTGGTGGGTTTGAATCCGGCCTGGGTCAGCTAAACGACGACAACTGCCATAACAAAAGAAAATAGCTGGGCATTATGGTGGGCGTCTGTAGTCCCACCTACTTGGAAGGCTGAGGCAAGAGAATCGCTTAAGCCCATGAGTTTGAGGTTGCTATGAGCTGTGATGCCATAGCACTCTATCAAGGGCAACATAGTGAGACTCTGTCTTAAAAAAAAAAAAAAAAAAAGAAAGAAAGTGACTCTTCCTTCGTGTTCTTCTGATTAAAAAGAAAAGATAAGTGATCTTCCTGTTTATAAATTACAACTCAGTAAACCTAATACTTTTTAAAAATGACAACAAATTATTATTTTTTTTGAGACAGAGTCTCACTATGTCACCCTCAGTAGAGTGCTGTGACGTCACAGCTCACAGCAACCTCAAACTCTTGGGCTTAAGCAATTCTCTTGCCTCAGCCTCCCAAGTAGCTGGCACTACAGGCATCTGCCACAATGCCTGGCTATTTTTTGGTTGTAGTTGTCATTGTTGTTTGGCAGCCCGGGCTTGGTTTGTTTTTGTTTTTTTCTTTTTTTGAGACAGAGCCTCAAGCTGTCACCCCGGGTAGAGTGCCGTGGCATCACAGCTCACAGCAACCTCCAACTCCTGGGCTCAAGCAATTCTTTTGCCTCCGCCTCCAAGTAGCTGGGACTACAGGCGCGCACCACAATGCCCGGCTATTTTTTTTTTTTTTTTTTTTGGTAAGAGCCATCATTATTGTTTGGCAAGCCTGGGCTGGATTCGAACCAGCCAGCTCAGGTGTATGTGGCTAGCGCTTTAGCCACTTGAGCCACAGGCACCAAGCCCACCGGGCTGGGTTTGAACCTGCCAGCCCTGGTGTGTGTGGCTGTGGTCCTAGCCACTTAGTTACAGGTGCTGAGCCATAAAAAATTATTGATGTGGCTAGGTGCCTGTGGCTCAAATGGCTAAGGTGCCAGCCACATACACTTGAGCTGGTGGGTTCAAATCCAGCCCTGGCCTGCCAAACAACAATGACGGCTGTACCCCAAAAATAACCGGGCGTTGTGGGGGGCACCTGTAGTCGCATCTACTTGGGAGGCGGAGGCAGGAGAATCACTTGAGCCCAGGAGTTGGAGGTTGCTGTGAGCTGTGATGCCATGGCACTCTACCCAGGGCATCAGCTTGAGGCTCTGTCTCAAACAAACAAAATTATTGGGCGGCGCCTTTGGCTCAGTGAGTAGGGCGCCGGCCCCATATACCAAAGGTGGTGGGTTCAAACCTGGCCCCAGCCAAACTGCAACAAAAAATAGCCAAGCATTGCCCCACCTACTTGAAAGGCTGAGGCAAGAGAATCTTCTAAGCCCGGGAGTTGGAAGTTTGCTGTGCGCTGTGTGATACCATGGGACTCTACCAAGGGCGATAAAGTGAGACTCTGTCTCTACAAAAAAACAAAAACAAAAACAAAAACAAAAAAACCTCAAAATAAAAAATTATTGATGTGAAAATAAGTTAAAAACCATCTCTCCCTCCTGAATAAAGAGAAAAAAGAAAGATGAATTCAATGAGATTTAAGAAATAATAAATATAGGAGTCAGAAGATGGGAAGAAACCTTTGAGGAACTGACATAACCAATTTTGTGTGCAAAGACCCACAAGACAGAAGAAATAATGAAAAATATAATTGAAAATGTTCATGAGCAGGGTGCCCATAACTCAGTGGTTAGGGCACCAGTCACATGCACTGGGACTGGTGGGTTCAAACCCAGCCTGAGCCTGAGTTCAAGCAATCACCCTGCATTGGCCTCCCAGAGTGCTAGGATTACAGGCAAGAGCCACTGCACCTGGCCAGCTTTTAATTTTTTAAAAATATATCTTCTTAAAATGTTCCTTAAATCCAGCTAAGTTAAAACGAAAATTCCTAGAATGGAAAATTCATTGTGGCCAAGTGCATTGGCTCACACCTATATAATCCTGGCACTCTGGGAGGCCCAGGTGGGTGGATCACCTGAGCTCACAGGTTTGAGACCAGCCTGAGCAAAAATGAGACCTCCATCTCTAAAAATAGCTGGGTATTGTGGCGGGCACCTGTATTCTCAGCTACTTGGGAGGCTGAGGCAAAAGAATCCCTTGAGCCCAAAGAGTTTGAGTTTGCTGTGAGCTATGATGCCACAGCACTCTACCGAGGGTGACAAAGTGAGACTCTGTCTCAAAATAAAAAAAAAAAAAAAGGAAAATTCATTGTATAAAAATACTCTGTTGAGACTAAACACATGACTTTGTAACTGTAAATATGTTGTGTTAGTCAGATATTGTTGCATAACAAACTATAACATTTTAGTTGCATAAAACAATAAACTTTTATAATAACTCTCTTTCATGCATTTAATGATTGGCTGGTATTGCTGACATTCATGCTATAATGTCTACACATAGTAGATGCTCAACAAATATATATTGAGTGAATGAATGATATCAATAAGTAGATACATTATCTACACATACAGATAACCACAAATAAAACGTAAATTAAGATTATATCTTACAAATGATATATGCAACAAAAACAACATAAATCAGAGTTTAAAAGGCTTTAAAAAGCCCAGTCATGGTAGCTCCTGCCTGTAATCCTAGTACTCTGGGAGTCTGAGGCAGGAGGATTGCTTGAGCTCAGGAGTTTGAGACCATCCTTAGTAAGAGCAAGACCTTATCTCTGCCAAAGTTAGACAAAGTTAGCTGGTCATTATGGTGGGCACCTAAAGTCCCAGCTATTCAGGAGGCTAAGGCAGGAGGATTGTTTGAACCCAGGAGTTTGAGGCTGCTGTGAACCAGGCTGAGGCCATGGCAGTGTAGTCTGGGTGACAGAATGAGACTCTGTCTCAAAAAAAAGAAAATCTTAAAAAAAAAAAAAAGAAAATCTTAGAAAAGAGGAGACAGAACTCCAGAAAGGAAGTGAAGTAAAATACAAAAATATTTTAGAAATGAAGATTAAAGTAGACATAACAGATAAACACAACTGATAATGCCTTAAGAGGAATATAGGATGAAAAGGGGGGGAAAAACTTTAAAAATAAAAATAGAAGGTAAATAGATTTCTTTCTTTCTTTCTTTTTTTTTTTTTACAGATTCAACACAGATTTAATTAAAAATGGAGTACATCTTACATAAGGATTTAGTAAATTAGAAATCTTATACCTTTCCAGGTACTACCCCAAATGCACAGACTTCCACAGTTCTCAAGGAAAGAGCATAGAGAGAATTTTGATAAGGAGTTGAGGAACAATTCGAAAACAGATTACAAACAGGGAAGAGTCAGAAGGCAAAAAATGCTTCAAGAGGCACAGTCCTCAGAAATTGTTCTGGAACGCTGTTTCACTTGTATCAATGTCATGCTCCTGGTTCAGTTTCTTGAACTCCACCACTTGGAAGAAGATGTGTTCAAGGATATGTTTGGCATCTTGTTGGTCCTTTGGTAGTTTGTTGGTTACTCCAAGAATGTCACCATACTTTCTGACATAGAATTGCAGATCTTCTTCAGTACACTTATTGGTAATCTGAGCAAGCCGAGTCTTCTCAGAGGAGAATGTCTCATCTAAGTCAAACAGCTCCAGAGGAGGAGGTGGTAATTCCCTGAAACTAGGAGGAAAAACCGCAGGCTGAAAGGCTGACAGTGGTGTCTCAAACTGAGGTTGGATAAGTTGGAGTGGTTCATGTTTCACGTTTGGCTGCGTGTGCCTTGATGACCTTAGGAAGGGAGGTGGTATCCAGTTGGTAAATGGACAGGTCGAAGAGGGTGGTAAAGTCCCAAGGCTTCTCATCGCCCTCCTGTAGACACACTCGAAGTCGCTCTGATAGGGTGGCTGTGTCGGGCAGCATTATGTAGCCAGAAATCTCAGGGTCCTTAGCATCAATCTGATTTAGTTGGATGTCTTCTGTTGTGAGCCATTGGAAAACAACATCTATGATTTTGCTGTTTTCTTCTTTATCCAAATATTGGTCCCCGAACATGTGACATGAGCCAAGAACTGCCAGCTTCCCACCTTGACTCTTTGAGTGATAGAAAGCCAGGATGGGTCTGTTAAGTGGAAAGCAGACAGAGCCTGTAGACAGAACAGCCACTGCTGGTTTCATGTCACTCAATGTGGCACCAAAAGGATAGACAAAGGTGAGAGCCTGGGCATTGTTGCCACTGCTTTCTTCATCAATGATTCCAGGCACAGGTTTTCCTGTAGCTTGACTAATTTCCCTGTTCAAGACTCCATTGGAAACTAGAGCTTCTTTAGGATGGAAATACTTGTAATATACATTTCTAACAACAGCATCATTATTAACCGTGATTCCATATTCTTCTAGCAAAAAGTTGATATTGGTATCAAATCTGGATTCTCCACCTTCTCCTAGCATCACAAGGATATCGCCACCACTGTCAAGGTACTTCTTCAGGACTTCAAACTCAGCTGCAGTAAATTTTTCCCTTGGCCCAGCTGTAATCCACAGTTTTGCCCCAATTAGCTTCTCAGATGTGATTTCCTTTTTTAAGCTTTGAATCTTCCAGTTACTCCAAAGTTTCTTCTGCATGGATTTATAGCCATTGTTGGTGGTAAATAGCTCCTTTTTGTATGCATTAAATAGAATGGTGCTCCGGAGTTCTTTCTCCATGGTTACCTGAGGCACAGTGACCACCATCTTCACCTGACGCCGCCCAGCATCCTGCTGCCAGGTATCCAAGGCCGCTTAGCAACGGCAGAGACCTGATTTCTTTCTTTCTTTCTTTTCTTTTTTCTTTCTTTCTTGTTTTTTCTTTTTTTTTTGGAGACAGAATCTCACTCTGTTGCTGTGGGTAGATTGCTGTGATATCCTCAAACTCTTGGGCTTGAGCGATACTCTTGCCTTAGCTTCCCAAGTACCTCAAACTAGAGGCATGCACCACTATGCCCTGCTAGTTTTTCTCTTTTTAGTAAATACAGCGGTCTCACTGTTGCTCAGGCTGGTCTTAAACTCCTAAGCTCAAGCGGTCCACCCACCTTGGCCTCCCTGAGTGCTAGGATTACAGGTGCATGTCACTACACACAGGCAGAAGGTAAATAGATTTCAAGAGAAAATAATAAAATATTGAAGATAAAGAAGGTGCAACATAATTATAACAGGAGCTATGCTAGAAGGAAACCAAATCAAAGAAGTGGAAAAAATAACTAAAAACTGTAATTCAAGAAACTTCTTAATACCAGCACTTTGGGAAGCCTAGGCAGGAGAATCACTTGAGAATCACTTCATTTCTAAAATATCTTTGTATTTTAATTCTCTTAGCTGGGCATGGTGGCATGTGCCTTAGCTACTTGGGAGCCTGAAGCAGAAGGATTGCTTGAGCCCTAAAGTTCATGGTTACAGTGAACTCTGATTGGGCCATTGCACTCCAGCCTGGACAGCAGAATGAGACCTTGTCTCCAAAAACAAAAACAAAAACAAAAAAACCCAACAAACTCATTGAAAATTATAAAGATTTGAAAATCTATTGGAAGAGCACATAATTTAAGAATATCAACCCAGATGGCCAACACTAGACATATTGCATTGAAGTTTATACTTTCTATTTGTATTTTTATTTTCATTTTTTTTAGAGACAGAGTCATACTTTGTCACCCTTGGTAAAGTGCAATGGCATCACAGCTCACAGCAACCTCCAGCTCTTGAGTTTAGGTGATTCTCCTGCCTCAGCCTCCTGAGTAGCTGGGACCATAGGCACCTGCTACAACACTTAGCTATTTTTTTGTTGCAGTTTGGCCAGGGCCGGGCTTGAACCTGCCATCCTTGGTATATGGGGCTGGCACCCTACTCACTGAGCCACAGGCACTACTCTAAAGTTTATACTTTTTAATGGAAAATAAAAAATTCCTTGCATATCTAGACAAAACCAAGCAAGCAATTTATAAAGGAAAGAAAATTATGTCATCACCAGATTTTTTTTCAACAGTAAATTTTTTTTTTTTTTTTTTTTTGGTTTGGGATTCATTGAGGGTACATACAAAAGATGTAAAGTCTGTATTTTTTTTTTTTTTCAGTTGTTTGCGATTCATTGAGGGACAAGGAAGTAGGTTACACTGATTGCATTTGTTAGATAAAGTCCCTCTTATATTTGTGTCCTGCCCTTGTCAGGTGTGCCATACACTATGACCCCCATCTTCCTCCTCCCTCCCCTCTCCCTGATCCCTTATGCCCCTACCTCCCACCTTGTATTAGATCATCTACTGCCTTCATATTAGAATTGAGTACATTAGATTCTTGCTTCTGCATTCTTGTGATGCTTTACTAAGAAAGTTTTTCCTTTTTTATTGTTTGGGATTCATTGAGGATACAAAGAATTAAGTTACATTGATTGGATTTCTCAGATAATATTTCCTCTTATAATTGTGTCCTCCCCTCTCCCCACTCCTTTATTACCCTACCTCCCACCTTGTATTGGATCATCTACTTCATATTACTTACTGCCTTCATACTAGAATTGAGTACATTGAATTCTTGTTTCTTCATTCTTGTATTTCAACAGCAAATCTTTACTCCAGAAGACAATAGAGTATTTAAGATACTCAAGGGAATAAAATATTAGACAAGATTTTAGATCACACAGAAATGCTTTTCAAATATAAAGGCATAATCACACTACTGATATCAGGTGATTCTTTGGGTATTGTTCCCATGAGTTCTGCTGAAGTATCTCTTAGAAAATGAATTTCATTAAACCAAAGTATCTGTACAGATAATGATTTAAGGATAGTATTGAGCATTAGCTATATAGTTACTTATAGAATAAAGACAATATGCAGTTGAAAAGGAAAAGAGTACAGTATGTAATGGCTAGGTTTCTTTTAAAATGGGAAGAGAATGATAGGAACATAGGAACAAAGGTGACTGTTTTTAGTAATTGTATTTGATTAAGCATTATTCTGAGGCTGATGTATGTATATTGTTGGATAAAGCAAATCAATAATTGTAAGTTATTTTAATTCTTTTACTTCTTGTTTTTTTTTTTTTTTTTATAACCAGGAGTCTTAGAAAGGAGATATAGCAGATACAATAGAGAGAAGATAGAGTGCAAATCTTTGAACACAAAATGAGCAATCATTTATTTGAATTGGAAATGGCAGTATGAACTTGGGAGGCTTAATAGACCCACACAAATGTATGTTTCTTTCCTATCTGTGTCCACTGAAAAGGCCTAGGAAGTCCCTAGCTCAAAACAGAAGCCTAGCACCAAGACTGTACTCTTTTTTTTTTTTTTTTGTTAAATCATAGCTGTGTACATTAATGCAATCACGGGGTACAATTTGCTGGTTTTATATGCAATTTGAAATATTTTCATCAAACTGGTTAACATAGCCTTCATGGCCTTTTCTTAGATATTGTGTTAAGACATTTATATTCTACACCTAGTAAATTTCACATGTACCCTTGTAAGATGCACTGTAGGTATGGTCCCACCCATTACCCTCCTTCCACCCATCCTTCCCCCGCGCCTCCCCTCCTCTCCTCTTTCCCTTTCTTCTTGGGCTATAATTGGGTTATAGCTTTAAGAAAGCTATAAATTGGTTCATAGTAGGGCTGAGTACTTAGGATATTTATGTGAATTTTTTGTAACACTATTTTGAGGATTCTGTGCAACTTTTTGAAAT